>JAWPHD010019704.1:0-34645 GCA_037043455.1 Cyrtodaria siliqua | reverse complement strand
TACGGTACGGCTTTTACCCCCGACCAGGCTTTTTCCATAGACGAGACGTGAATTTTCGCGATAGCTATTCAGAATTATTAAGAAAACAAAAGATTAACTAGCTGGTAACGTGAATGTTCATGATAATTAGTCAACATTATTACGAAAACAAAATTTCACAAATGTTTGAGATAATTCTTATCGCGTTAGCTATTGTGCTGGTAGTATCGCAGCAAGGTTTGTTAGATACAATTGCTGAACATTAAAGAGAAAAAGTAACATTATCGCGAAAAATACACGATATATAACCTAGCTATTTCGTGGCAGAAATATACCACCATACAAAAAAGACTAAGTATGTCTATATAAACGTCATGCTTTTTCTAAAAGTTTAGTATTTTGTTTTAAGTTTATTTAACCGATTAATATGCTTAATATGATTAATACCAGTTTGATAAAAGCATTAAAACAAACAATTGTTTTAAAATGATGGTACATGATGGTACATATTGAAAATAATGAGTTTACTGAATTTCAGAATATACACAATTAAAACCACTGTTAATGACTTTAAGATAATGATGTCATAATATTCTTTATAAAAGGAATATAAGTGATATGCGTGAAATTATTGCACATATATACTTCATCTATTGCACTGTAAAAGATACTTGTCGACACAAAAACCTCACCAAAACCTGATCGTTTTGGAAGTGTATTCAGTTTAAGTGGCCCAGTTTATCACTCTCAAGATTTTACTGGGTAATATGACAGAATGTGAGAGCTAGTGAAATACTGCTACTATTGTTGTGATATATCACACCACACACTCCCGCGGAACGTGAAAGATGGTGGAAGTTGTGGAAATCGCATTATATTGCATTGAGCAAATCTCACACCACAGACTCCTGCAAAATGTGAACCATAGTGGAATACTACTACTAATGCTGTGACAGTATTAAGTATATCTCAAATCACACACTCTTGCATAATGTGAACGATAGTGCCATAAACGTACGGACGGACAGATCACTACGTATCACTGAATGATGTCTGTTATGATGCATACTACTACTGCTGCTGCTGCTACTACTACTGCTGAATAATAATTCAATAAACAAGGCATACATAAACACATGTATTTCAATGTTTAAAGATACATGGGCCACATATAAGCCTATTACTATTTTCATGACAATAAGTATAAACCTCCTCTTAAAACCCTTATTACCAGTGTAAGTTTTACAGGCATCCTCCTACCAGTACAACGCTCAATGCATAATTATAATAGTTTAGAATGTTTTTGTTTTTTGTTGTTGGCTGTGTTATGTCACTAATGAACTGAAACACAAGGATCGGGAGGTTTACTATGTCGACCCCAGGGACTTTATTTGTACACGTTTTAACCCTTAGCCCGCTAAGCACGACTATAATAGCCTTTGGGTCCATTGTAAACCCAGAGTAACTCGCAGGCTGATCAGAGTTTACAATCCGGCTGCTGATCAGTCATTTCCCCCAAAACACCCCTTTGTCAAATAAATGGAATGGTCTTAAGTCAAAAAAAGAACAGTCCATTATATATATGTAGGGGGTTATGGGTTAATGGTTCTCCGTGTCAGCAAGATGTGGCTAAGAATTTTTGAAAAGTTTAAAAGCATGTTATCTATAAACTTATCTCTTTATACATATATTGGACCACAGCGGGACCACGGCGGGATCATTTTTTAAACTTGGGGACTCCATTTGAACAATTATGAAGGTCTATATTTCTAAACAACGACTTTAAATATGTGTCCAGTGGTTCTTTTGAAATATCTATTTGAAGGTTTTGCCTATCTTTACATGGGACTCCCGGCTCCGGCCCCCGACCACGAGGCCAATATTTCCACCCAGTGGACTACATTTTAACACACCTAAACGTTTAGAATAACGATATTTTATGAACAAAACTTTCCAGATATTTCCAAAGGTTCTTGAGGAGAAGATATTTCTCTTTATATCCAGAGTTATATACACTCGACATGCTGTGCAGAGAGTTAAAATGACGTTAATATCACGAACTTAACAGTTTGCAATTTCAAAATGCGATATTGACGTATTTAGTGTAAATAAATAAATAAAGATGAATTGAATTGAATTGTGTTCCAAAGTTTAACATACCACACCCGATATGGGATGCATACCATACGAATTGCATTAGTATAATGTAAAGACCAGAAGAACAATACCAAACAAATCATTATTAAATTTCGTAATTATAATATGCATTTGCTCCTTTTGATATATGCCTTGTTTGTTCAAATATTACTTTATATCTGAAAAGTGTGCCCGCAGAAAAATTATATTTCTTTAAATGTTCAATTATTCCTTAAAATTATAACTCTGCTGCCTCATTTTCACAGTTAGAGCCTTTCCTAAATTAATGATATACGTTTTATAGTTGCTGTTAAACAAAGTAATAATACAATACTACATCTTTATTTTCCAAATAAAATGTACATGCCAAGCACACAATAAACAGAAATATAGGCAATATAATTCATTTTGTTATAATTATTATTTTTTTTTATTTTTTTTATTTATTGAATTATTTCTTGCTTGTTTTTTGTTGTTGGGGGGTTTGATGCGACGTATTAAAGATACACATAACAGGGGTACACGTAAATAGGGGTGTGTGTGTGTGTGTGTGTGGGGGGGGGGGGGGTTGATGCGATGTATATAATTGTATTTAAAGATACACATAACAGGGATACACGTAAATATTTAAAACAAATATCTCAGTTTATTACTTCAATATCAGTTTTACTCTAAAACAACTTACAAATGAGAATTTATAGTTTTTTCTTCGTTATTCTACCATGTCTTAATATTTGGGTCTTAATATTGGTTCACTATAATCAACAATGTTAGATGTGAAATGAAGTTGTTTCGACCTATTTAATATATTCAAGGTATGCTATGTGTAAGAATGTTGAACCTACATACATCGTATACCAGGGTACAGGAACAATTTATTCTAGAATATTAAAAGTAGATATAAAAATCGAACAGGAAATATAACATTCAAGGACCACAGTCGAAACAGAGAGCACGACTGATAATTTGCAAATTCATCAAAAACATTTCTAATCTCAAACCATAGTCATTGATTGGTGGCCTACGATCTCTTTTATCACAGCACGATACATTTTCTGATAGTTTTGTTACGTGTCTATATCTTAAACATAAATCATCAGCGTTGCTGCTGCCATTGTGGTAGTGAAATGTCACAACTTGTAATCGATATACCACTCATTTTGCAATCTTTGATTTCTTAGCATTGAGGCATCCATTCCGACCCAGGACTCAGTCTAGGAACATTTGATAACAATGGCGCCTTTGGCCAATAATCCATACAGTGCTTCTCCAAAATATAAAATCCATTTCAGTTATAAAGGCGCCGTTTAATACAAAGTGTGCTATGGCATGTATGTATCAATTTCAAAATGTTTGAAGCTGAAATAAGTCCAACTGAGTTAGGTGTGAAACCCATTTTTTTTTAAAATCGTGTCATTCCATTGAAGGCCTTCGAGAGTACTTTCAGTTACACTGGTTTTCAATCCTTCTGAAACCCCTTGGGCCCCAGGGTAAGGAGACACGTGGGACTTCATCAAACTGTGTCATTATGGGTATTAAATTAAAGGTCTTGAGAGTTCATTACGTTACAGGTTTTCAATCCTACCACCAGTCCTTGAACCCTGGGAGGGCAAACGGCGGGATATATACAATGCTATAGTTATTATGATGCAAACAACAAAGAGTTTTAGTTTGCTACCATAATATCATATTCCGGAAGCAGTTGTGTTGCCACGTGATCCCTTTGGTGTTTGTTAATAAGAAACTTTCATTTCTTCTTCTCTTCTTTTACAATAATGGCAAGGAATCAATTAAGATTATAGGAGGGGGGGGGGGGGGGGGGGGGGGGGGGGGGGGGGGGGGGGGGGGGGGTGGGTAAAAAAGTGAAAGATTGAGTGAAAGATTGACATTTCTTATTTTAAAAACGTCAAAATGAATTTAAGTTGTTTTCATGAGATTTGAAATACATATATATATAAAATCATTCAACTCGTCTCTTATATGTTTAATCACAGACATATTAGGTATGTGGTTTAATTGAATGATGTTTTATAAACTGTTGCAAACGTATTTCAAACGTTTCGATCACCTATGCAAACAAGAAACCAAAGACATTGCTCAGAGTAGTCTGCACATATTAGTTGAGTCTGTGTATTAGTACGAGTATTACAATTTGTTTTTTGTGGCTCAGTGGTTCATAACGACCCAAAAGCCAAATGTCATTGACCCCTTTGCATAGATGCATATATGTATACAAATATGGGACTTCTGGTCCAGGACCAATTTTTACCCAACAGCTTCAAAGGAACAAACCTTATTTTCCATGGCAATAAGGTCATTCGTGCACAAAGTAAATGACATTGTCCCAGGAGTGTCTGAGATGATTTGTTTAAAGGGGATGATGCTCTATTTTCAAACAACATTTATTAAAAAAGAGCTCTGAAAAACGTGAAAAAAACCTGAAAGAATTATCAAAATGCAACCAAAAATAAAGGAGCTATGACCTATTGAAAATTTGCAAAGAAATATAAATGGAGGCAGACATCTTGGAACGACGACGTCATTTTACTATATATGGCACATTGAAAATGTTCAATAGGTCATATCTCCTTTAATTTTCATGGTATTTTGATAATTCTTTCAGCTGTTTTCAAGTTTTTCAGAGCCCTTTTAAATACACGTTGTTTGATAATATTTCACCCACCCCTTTAAACCAGATTTCCCTACATCAAAGCATGCATACAAAATGCAACCTCCGAGGTGGGACGATTTACCAGCACAGACACTGTACATACTTGAAAGCAATGACATATCGGTCATTTCTGTGGGGAAACCAGTAAAATGGAAGATCTCTTGATTTTCATAATTATGATGTTTGCCTTCTATTTAATATTTGCTTAAATTATATTATCATATATTACTAATCAGAAGTTTGTTTAATGAACCAAGCTCTTCTTGTTTGTTTATTATCTATGCATTTCGTTTTCATTTCACAGTTCTTCGTGTTTTATATGAAGAAGTAGTAAGTCGTAAATTTTCTGTGTTTGTACATAGTTCATAAATCGCATATAATTGATGTAAATGGACCACTGTCAGAGACCATCACAAAAGAACGTCGCATGTCTGATATGGAATTAAATGTCGGCGTGCTTTCTTTTTATGAGCATTAAATACATTTAACAATAAAATAAATTTCCGACAAAAGGGATCGAATGCGATCGTAACTAAAAGGTATCAAATTTTCTTGCAGTCATTTCAACGTTATAATTATAGAGTGAAACTAACGGTCTGTGCTAGTATTACGCCTTACCTTTTCTAGTTAATAACCAAGCAGGAAACTGATGGGCATTAAACGTTTGACATTTCCAGAGTTATTTCCTAGGCATTCGTGCGGGAACTGCACAGTTGTAATTTCTGTCATTTTTCTAATCAATTCCAATTTTCTCATATGATAATCATAAGCAATTAAGGAAGGTATTTATAGTGAACCCTAAATATCAGCTGAATAAATCAGTTGCAAATTATTATATATAAATATTAAAAAGAATGCAATTATCCTCTTATTTTTCATATTATGGCTGCAATTTAAATACAATATGAAGCATTTAGTAAGGTTTCCCCGAAAACAGAGCTAGGTAGTATATATACTCATAAACAAGTGTACCTGTATGTTGTCTCATGGTGGACTAGCTTGTATGTTGTATATCCATGGGACGAATATGCGTTATTTAAATATATTTACTTCTGTATATGTCTCGTGGTGGATTAACTTGTATGTTGTAGGTACGCAGACAAATATAAGTAATTTTAATATTAATGCTATTTTAAAGCTCATCTTTTTATTCATCTTAGTAAGCATCTTGTGCTCTTTTTGAGCTTCTCCGTGGTCGAATGGTTAACGACGTTTCGTTGTAAACCTTCGCCTCTCACCGCTGCGGGTTCGAATCCCACTGGGAGCTCGACTTGTAAGTGAGGAAGTGTCGATTCTTACGAATGGCGGGAGGTGTACAGTATTGGTTATACCCAGGAAAAGTGGGTGGTCTGCCTCCACCACAAAAAATCGACCGTCATATATAACCTTACATGTGTTGAAAAAACACCATACAAACAGACAAACAAACAAAATCATTGCTCTTTTAATATATTACAAAGTTTCTAGAGATGCTTTATTCCATATATAACATTGCTTAAAAAAAATCAAAAAATGTGTGTACATGCTGTAAATGTATTTTTGTCTGAGGCCATATGTTAAACTGGCTGTAAGCCAAATATGTTATCCTCGATAAATGGAGAAGTTATTATTATTAAGGGGACACACGGCAATCTTGATTTTTTAAAAATAATAATAATATATTTAAATATATGGTAGAATACGAAGAAACAATGAAAAATCAGACTTGTGTACTATATCTTCATTTAGTGTCATTCAATAGTTTATGTCAATTCAATCGTTTATTTAACACATGCATTCACATTTTATTAGATGTATCGTTACTGCGGGTCTCTTCATTTTAATTAAACTACGGGTATGTTATGTTTAATTTTCACGTCTGACCCCTAGAGTTGAATTTTAATCAAAACAGAATAAAGAATGTAAGGCGATGGTTTGTTTGTTCACTGTATAATAATTCCATCTAATGTCCAAATTAAACACTTCGGACAATAGAATCCGATAGCAAACATTTGGACAGTAGCAGTTATGCAAATAGTCTCACGTGCTTGAAATAAATTTGCATAATGTCGCGTGCCTGCCATTTGCTTCCGGTAAAGGCGGACATCCAATCGGCTTTATTTTAATACGTTAACGGTCATCTGAAATTAGGTGGAAATAAGCCTTGAAATCGTAGACGTCTTAAAGTGGGGGACAACGATAAGAAGTGTAGCTGTCACAAAACAACGATCAAAAGTGACGACACGTCACCTATTATGACATGGAAGAGTCAACTAGACCGGACAGCTTTTGAAAGTGACTCACAAATAAATATTCAAAGCGTATGCATGAACTTTTAGGCTAGATATATTACAGCTCGGTTAATTGCCTTGTTAAAGGGACACAGGACATATGAAGCATTAAAATAAGCAAACCCTATACCCACCCCAGTTTCTTTATACTGTATCATTTTGACTTTAAATCTGCTTGCATATATTTAAATAAAAGGTAATAGAAATTTCAATCTTTCTTCGTTATTTTATCTTAACTATAAACATATTATTGGTACATTAACAGCAACAATTAGTAGTATGCAAAATCAATTTGCTTTGACCTTTCAAACAATAATTATTAATGATTTGCAAATTTGAAAATTATGTAGAACAATTAAGGGGACGATGCGTGTTTTCAAAACAGAAGATTGTCTTGTGACCCTTTAAAGTACATGCGTAATCTTCCTCAGCGGCAACTCGGACCCGCGACCTGACGGTTACGAGAAAAGAACGCTACCACTAAACCACGACTGTTTGACCTCGACCACGCATGTATGGGAGCAACATCAAGGCTGTTTTAAAACGGATATGAAAGCTCTACCATTTTTACTAATAAATATGATGATTTACTGATGTATAGCAAAATCGCAGCAACTGTACGCAAAGTAAGTTTACTAAAGGTTAATGGTGCAGTATATGATCAGCATTATTTTCAGCGTATTTCTTTGTTTTAACGATATGTATCACTATGCCATGTGTGGTAATTTAGAACTATGAATTCATAGTTTACAAAATGGCGACTTCCATATTCTTCTATAGTATTTAAAACAACCTTCAAATGGTCATATCTTCTTAGTTTATCATCCGATTTTGATAATTATTTCACAATTTTTCAAGTTTTTCAGAAGTCTTAACAATAAAGGTTGTTTTGCTATATGTCTACACTCCCTTTAAGACCAACTGAAACTGTCAGAGTTTGTTTAACTACCGCCCCAGCAACAAAGATTTTACACAGAAAAGGCTAGATACAATATACGCAGTCGTCTGTAATTCTTATCAAAATTGTGTAATGCCACTGAAAATACCAATCTATTGATACCTCATGTACACTGAACAAAATTCCTGATTAGTCACTTTTGTATCTTAACTAATTTTCTTATTTTAAATATATTTTAGAATAGATATGTGATAAGTATTTTGATTTGACCCATAGTTTGTAAAACATTTATTTTTTGTTTAAATTGTTACATCTTTTGAGAGTTACCCTCCCTTTATATGAAAACATGAAATGTGCTGATAAAACATATAACATGAGTCAAAGATCGCTTAAAGATATAAAATTCTTAAAATTGGTATGAAATAATAGAAAAAAACATAAATAATTGACCCATTTATCACAGATTCTCCGTATAAAAAAAAAATGAAATATGGATAATCTTAAATTACCTCCCTTTAAATTGAATATTGTTTGAAAGTTAAGTAACTGTAATTCAGCGTTAACATTAAATATTTCGAAAATTTCTTTTGCAAACGCATTTGTAGTGGTAATGCTAGTAAAACATGATGTCAAAATAATTTTAACTGGCATATTTTAGAATTAGAAACATCGAAAGCTTCACTAATTCGAAGTACTTAATAAAATCCTATATACCCAGTTGTATGGGCGTACCGGGATTCTCTGGTGTCCATATAGGCGGAGGGACTATAATCCTTAGAATTACACACACACACCAGTTGTATATTTCTAAGAAAACACATCGACTTAAAAGTTTTAAAATATTCATGTTCATGCAATCAGAGCAGACGATTAACACTCGTTATTTTGCAGTTTAACCGTATCTCTAATCAAGCTCAAAATACACAAAACAATGAGAATATTATTGACATATACTTAGGTAGGTACTTAGCAAGTTGGTTTAGTGTATACCTAACCATAGGTGTGTTCGGTGCTGTTTACACCTTCTTTCCGAAAGGACATGTCTAATGTCGCCTTGCATCATTCGATTAGCAGTAGCATATTAAACATAATATATATACCAGAAATACCCATTATGCATTTCTTTTTTCCTGTCAGTATATAACAAGTTTGGTTTAAATACTATGAAGGAAAATAGCAAATTGACATACACGAGAGCAGCGGGGAATGTTAACGCAGCAATATGGCAAAACAAAACAATTTCATTTATTCTTGAATTTATTTTAGTAGACATCTGTGAATGCATTGTTAAGTTTGTCAAAACACCGTTTTACTGTTATTTCTTTCCTGGTTTGTTCCGCTTTAAGTGATCACTAAACAGTTACAGTGTCCAGCGACCTGTTAGTGTCCAGGGACTGGTCAGTATTGATCTTCGACCACCTGGTCCTGCAGAGAAGACTAATTAACGCTGACCATTGTCCACCGATACCTTGATTAAGTTTCCAATTACCAGCGATCGTTAAAATAATGATCTGTCTTTCTTTGGCTTTCAGGCGATTCCAAGGAAAGCCACGTGCATAATGCGACAAATGAACAGTGCATGCAATCAACACAACGTTATGATTATGTACACTTGCTGCTGATTTTGACTTTTAACAATATCTACTCTAAGCAAGGATCAATTGGTGACGTTTGAACTACCACACAACCCCCAACATGATAACAAGTATATGTACAGCTACCACACAACCCCCAACATGATAACACGTATATGTACAGCTGTCCCAACGCTCCCCCTCCACACTCTGATTGACGATGGACGCAGACATAGACATGTATGCCAGTCATGGTTCAACTGCTTTAGGGATTATCCTCGTTTTTTTCTTCACGAAAACATGCAAGAGAAATGTTTGGCCTTACAATTAAAAGGAACCAGTTTTTGTTTGTTTTGCATGCCATAACAAATATCTATAATTATGACTCAAGTTCACAAGTCGACACATATGCATATTCAAACAAAGTGATAACAGTGAATTAGGAAGCGAATATAAATCGTTCACAAGTTCAGTTTCGGATCAAACCCAAATATAACCTACCCACATTTAAGAAACCTGCAAAGGCGTCAATCCATTTTCACCTTTCCGCTAGCAAGTGGATTCGTCTTGAAGCGCGGTAGGCCCAGGGGACAAACTTTCAGCGGAATTCGATCACGGATCTTCATGCTAGAAACAATAATCGCAGACCTTTAAATACGTTGACAGATGCGCTGTCGCCCTGCAGAAAATGGATCTATATTTAACTCAAGTGATATTTAATTCCTAATTATATAAAATGTCTTTTGATGTTATCCAGGTGGCGGTAAAGCTTTGATCACAGATAATGCTAATTAGTTTAACACGGAATATCGCGTCTTTACCGAACCAACATAACGGTATATGAACAGTGCCTGAGGTGAGACGCAGTTAGTTATACATGGTTTCTGGAGACAGTTCCAGCGTCATCATCTGTCAACTCATACAGAAATGAAGAAAATGCAGAAACTCTCCGTAACTATAACTATACCGTAACTATAACTATAGTTTACCTCATAATTATACCTGTTTGTATTGTTTTGTAGCTGCGTAGATCACGTAGGCTACGTAGATCACGTAGGAAAGCTAGTCGATCCAGAATGTCTCAATAAAAAAAACAAAGGCAGTATTTCGGGGTGGGATTAAATTGCATGTTTTACCAGTAAGCTATATTGTTGGTAGGTTGTGGAACCCTCCCTTATATGTTTCTTTTTTATTCATATGCGTGGCGAAAGCCAGTTCTATTGCATTTTTATTACGAACGGTGTTTAAAGGTGTAAAGACATACTAGTAGACCTCTCATACAAAAACTAAACATGTCATATGAAAGAAACTATGATGTTAGCGCCGTGTTTAGGCCGTAAACTGCTTAATAAATTACCCCGGTGGTTAACCTAGGACGGCACATAATTATTACAGCGAAGAATGAATTTCCTGGTAATTAAGGAGTCATTTTTGGCTAATTCATTGTTTTTGGCTATTTCAACTGATAGAACCGTAAGAACAGCCTGTTACCTTTAATGCTTGGTAAATAAATATTTCAAGATCTCCGTTATAGTTTAGCAAACACATTTTGGCAGCTATACAATTCTCTTAAAGCTCATGGTACTGTTTTTAATATACTTCAGAAATGATTTTTTTTTTTAATTGTATTCATATTCAACATCTGGCTATTTTCTGTCCATTTTCCACTACTAGTCTCTGCTAATGGCGATTCTGAAGACTTGTTTGTTTTTAATTCACCTGATTGTTGTCCGAACCGGTCCTTACTTCCACACTCAAATATGACCAAAAACGTAGCCAGATGTGTTAAATCTGGCACATCACGCGCGCATCGTTCCGATTTTAGCATGAAATTGAATTAACAGCCGCGTGTTTCGTTGTCTGCATTGTTTGTGTTAGGAGTAATTCAATTGTCCCCGTCTAACGGTACCTTAGGGTCGGGTATAAGAGGACAGATTACGACCAAGACCGTCTCCTCGATACTCTATCAACATTTATGGGTAATTGTAATAAATGAATGGATAGATGTACCGTAGATAGGGACTAATTAACATAGTGCTGGGTCCACAGTCTTAAAGCTTCTTAGCATATCTTAACTTAAGTCAAATTGTATCAATCTTTTAAACACCTTTTTCTATCGATATAAGACGTTTTCTTAATGTTGCTGATAAGGTTATGGATAAATAAAATCTACAGCTAAATATTTATCTTAAAATAGATGGTTTGTAGTGTTCCTGAGAGGTTAATAATTAGATTTAAACATATGTAGAAATCCTAAACTTAAGTTGCTTTAAGAATATGGGCCCAGGAAAACATAAACAAAACAACAACAAAAAAACCCATCTAAATTACTTGAAGCGGTTTTATAAGTTATAATAATATCGAACACGGCGGCACATGCTATACAGTATACTGATGATATATATTTAGGATAGCAAAAAGAATACTTAACCCTGAGTCAAAATAAGAATGTGAAAACGCATGTTCATTTATTTTTAAATGTTTTTTAAAACTTGTTTCTAATTAATACATGGAAGAACATAATGATAATTTATAATATATGCATACATAAGGACACTGTATATAAATATAAACTATACTGAAATACGATACATAATTATTCATCGTTTATATACCGGTATGCATTATTTCTGTTCTAGGATCGCAACTGTACTCTTATCATATGTAAATGTATTGTATTGTATGCTGGTATTGGTTGTCAGGAAACGTTCAGAAGTTGCACACCCTCACCCAATTTTAAAACGATCCTCAGCTCAGCAACCGGCACCACCATACAGGGATAGCTACACAAATAATTATATTGATGTTTTCTCGGTCCGTGGTCGAGGGGTTAACGTTTTGCCTTACACCGTTGCGGGTTTGAATTCCACCGGAAATTCAAATTTAAATGAGAAAGTGTTGATTCTTACCGATGGTGGGAGGTATACAGTACTGGTTCTACCCAGGAACAAGTGGTAGGTCTGCCTCCACCACAACAAATAGACCGTCATACACCATTTCCTGGAACATGACGGTGACCACCAGACAAACAATTTTTCGCTTTTTCCTGTTAGTTACCGGTTATGGGTTTCCCTATAATATATCACCCATGCTATGCCAACTAAAAATCGGTAGGAATGAAGGAACAAGAGGTATAACTCATACTTTAAAACCTGTTTCGCAAGATGCTAGTTACGCCCCTTAAACGTGATAGTGTTTAAGTTCCGGACCAAGAGGAATAACTCTTACATTATTTTTTATTGACCGCGATGTGTTTGTTTTACACTATTTACAACAAATACTTTTTAGAAGTGCTGGTTATTATGCTGCATGTTTACTTTTACAAATGCTGCACTGGTGTGATGGTATATCACGGGTTTACACTTTTACACCCCTTAAAGCGTAAAATATTCAAAACGATCACTGAGTGAACAGTTAACATAGTTTATAGAAGTTTGGGGGTACACAATCAAACCAATATAACAGTTATTTGCAAAATATGCCAAATTAATAATTTCAAATTTAACATGCGCAAAACATAGCATTTTTGAACTTGCCCAGGCTTTAACTGATATCACCAATCTGGCCAAGTGGTAACTATCAAATGGGAAATGAAGGTCCTATCGTCTTAACGGGATACGTTATAACATATTTAACTACATCAAAGGTTATAACTCGGATGGTAATAATCCTGCTAGAAAGAAGCAAGATGGAGACCGGACGTAACCTATATTTCGTCCAAAGTACGTCACAGCGCCTCGAAATTGTGTACGTGATGTATGGTCTATTTCCCCAAGGGTGTGGACGAACCTCAGGGCCGATGCTGGTTGTATCCATATGTTCATGCACAGTAAGTGTATATATGGTTATAACGTGGGGATCTCAACAGTTTCCAAGTTATGCCCCAGGGGCTGTCTCCATGGGTGGAGATAGACACCAGGGCCAATGCTGGTTTGATGGTTGAATCCGTCTGTTCATGCCCAGTAAGTGTATAATGTGGTTACTAGTATCTCAACAGTTTTCAACTAAAGCCCCCTGGGTTATGTCCTCAGGGTCAGGGATAGACCCCAGGACCGATGCTAGTTGGATGGTTGTATCCGTCTGTTCATGCCCAGTACTTGTATATATGTTGTTGGGACCCGTTTCCAAGTCATGACCTATGGTCTATTTCCCCATTGGTAAGGACGAACCTTGGGCCGATGTTGGTTGGATGGTTATATCTGTCTGCTCATACACAGTAAGTATAATACGGTTATAGGCTAGGGATCTCAGCAGTTTCCAAGTTATGACCCAGGGGTAGGGATAGACCCCAGGGCCGATGCTATTTGGATGTTCATGCCCAGTACGTATGGTTACTGTGTGGGGATTTCAACGGTTTCCAAATTATGACCCATGGGCTATTTTTTCAGGGGTGGGAATGGACCACGGGGCCGATGGTAGTTGTATCCGCCTGTCCATGTCCAGTAAGTGTATATATGGTTATAGTGTGGGGATCTCAACGGTTTCCAAGTTATGACCCCGTGGCTATGTTCCCAGGGATGAGGACGAACTCCGCGAACGATGTTAGTTGGACCCATGGAGTTTGTCCCCATTGGTGGGGATGGACTCCGGGGCCAATGTTGGCTATATGGTTGTATCCGTCTTTTCATGCCAAGTATGTGTATGTATGTTTATAGGGTGGGGATCTCAATGGTTTCCAAGTTATGACCCAGGGGCTATGTCTCTAGGGGTGGGGATGGTCCCCAGGACAAATGCTGGTTGGATGGTTGTATCGTACGTGCATGCCCAGTAAGTGTATATGGTTATAGGGTGGGATTTCAAGGGGTTCCAAATGATGACCCCAGGAGTGGGGACGATGCTGGTTGTTCCAATAAGAGTACATATGATTATAGCGTGATCTCATCTGTTGCCAAGTTATAACCCAGGGGTGGGAATAGACCACAGGGTCAATGCTGGTTGAATGGTTGTATCGGTCTGTTCATAGACTGTGTATACTATGGTTATAGAGTGCGGATCTCAACATTTTCCAAATTATGGCACAGGAGTTACATCCACAGGGGTAGGAATAGACCCCAGGGACGATGTTAACTGCTGGCTGTACCAATAAGTGTACATATGGTTATATTATGGGGATTTCAACGGTTTCCAAATTATGACCCCAGGGGTGGGGACGATGCTGGTTGTATCCGTAATGTTGGGTGGGGATGGACTCTGGGGCCAATACTGGTTGGATGATTGTATCCGTCTGTTCATGCCCGTACGTGTATATATGGTATTATGGTGAATATCTCAACAGTATCCCCAGAGGTGTGGATAGATCCCAGGAACTACGCTGGTTGGAACCGTCTGTTTATGTCCAGTAAGTGTATAGTATGCGGTGGGGGATCTAAACATTTTCAAAGTTATAACCCATGGTCTACAGAGGTGGGGAAGAACCTTGGGGCCGATGCCGGTTGGATGGTTGTAACCGTGTGTTCACGCTCAGTAAGTGTATGTATGGTTATAGGGTGGGGATCTTAACGGTTTCCGAGTTATGACCCTGAAGCTATGTCCCCATGGGTGGGGACGGACACCGTGACTGATGCTAGTTGGATGGTTGTATCGGTCTGTTCATGCTCAATGAGAAAGTGTATTCATGCTCAGTAGTGTATAACTGTGGTTTCAAAGCAGAAACTATTTCAAGTTTTCCCCTATATAAGACTATGTAAAACATCTGCCTTTGATCCGATGGTCTTGATTTGAACTAACTTGATCATAAGCATACCGTACTTGCAAAATATTAGACCTCTAGCTCTTGTGGTTTCAGAAGATTTCTTTTTAAATTTTCCTTTATCTGTGTTATGCTGTGGGCCAGACTTGATCCCAGGGTTACCATTTGAACACAGTAGAGGACGATATGTTTATGCGTAATGACATATATGAGAGATACATGCCTTGTTTCAGAAGATGTTCCCTATATAATCTATGTAAAACATGTGACCCCTGGGGCTAGGCAAAATTTGACCCTGGGGTCACCATTTGAACAAACTTGGTATAGAGGACCAAGGCTGAGGCTAAATGAACAAGAAGCACCGCCTGTCGGTGCAGAGGCTCACTTTCACGGCATTGTTTATTTATTGGGAAACTATGTCGAAGGGCATAAAGCATGAGTTATAAAACCTGGCTGTATGGTGCCGACTACATATGTGAGGTTTCAATCCATTATCTGAATTATTTTCTGAGATCTGATATACAGCTTACATACAAACTTTAACCAAATATTTTAAGTATAAAGGGGCCATAATTTTGTTAAATAAAAGCACGAAATATATATCCTGGCAGTATGATGTTGCCTAATGATACCTGATACATGCGTAAAGTGTCAATCCATTATGTAAAGTAGTTTCAGAGATACAAGCTTACATACAAACTTGAATAAAATATTCCAAGTACTAAAAGAGTGTTCCAAGGAACACTTGTGTCGCCTGCCGTGTGCTTATTTCAGCAAGTATAATCTTTCAAGTTTGAATGAATGAATGAATGAATGAATGAATGAATGAATGAATGAATGAATGAATGGTGTTTTACGGCACGTCGTCACATAAATAGGTCATATTGTGCGCAAAAACTGACGAAAGATGAAGAAATGAAGGATTAATTAAAAATTAATGTAAATATATCAAGATAAAACTATTAAAAAATAAGGGATGATATGCTAGTAATATAAACTATATATTTAAAGTTTGAAGACAGTGGGTGATATCCTTCATGCATTATGAAGCAGATATTTTTTAATTATTCAAGTTTATTAAAAGGAGCATAACTCTGCAATGGACAACTGATCAGGAGGAACTGTATAAAGTTTCATGACCATATTCAATGTTTTGACAAGTTATCAGCCAGATTAGGTTATAGTTTTATGAAAAGGGGCATAACTCCGTCAAAATCAAAGTCCGAGGTATTGGACATATGAAACGACATTTCTTTGGGTAATATGATAATGTGTGTGAAGTTTCATCGACATAGGCCAAATACTTTCAAGTTATGATCAGTTATCAGCTTAATTAGGTTGCAGTTTAAAGTTTTATGAAAATCTTAAAGGGCAATAACTCTTGCAACTTGTATCAGAGTTATCCGTCCTTGCTTTACTACACATATTTACTTGTTAGTAATCATGCATAGCAATTTTGGTGTATGTAGGTATATCATTTCTTTGACTAGTAGGTGACACACAATTTTATATTTAGGTTTAATTACACTAAATCAGCCGTATGTGCTCGCCTGGTGCTTTCGAAAGTAGAGTGCTAATCTTTTTTTCTTTAAAAGCTTTTTTAATGCAGTTATTTTTTGGCTGTAATTGTATTTTGGACATGTTGATATTTGAAAATGCAGCTCATCATGTTTTTGACAGTTTTTGATATAAATTTCAGAAGTGAAAGTAGACAGGGTATGAAATGCAAGGGGTAAAAATAGCGTCGACCTTTGACCGGGTGTTCGTACACAGCTGAAGAAATGTTTCTTAGAAGATATTCAACCCCCTATTTTCTTGTTGATGTTTAATGTTTAATAGCAGACATGTTTATTTGCAAAAGTTGATAAAAGTGTGTCCCAGAATTCTAACCAGGTTTGGGTTGTCAACATTCTAACCTTACTATGGAAGGAGAATGGAGACGCAACTTATTAATAATTACTACTAAATAAAGGGTGATAACTCCTGTTATGTTTTATCCAATTTGTCTGTCCTTGCTTCCTAAACATCAATACTTTGTAGTGATCAGGCATATCAACTTTGGTGTATGTAGGTATAACTGTTTTTAAGTAATAGGTGACACAAGGAAGTGTGATGGACAGTGATCCCTAAATGTCTGCCATGCTTTGCAGGCAACACAATAAAAGGGGCAATAATTTTGTTAACATTACATAATGTTATAGAACATGCGTGAATTCATTATGTAGTTTCGAAAATACAAGCTAGCATACAAACTTTAACCCGGACTCAGACGATGATCCAATCTCATAAAATCAGACCCTTTGTCACGCTACGATACTCTATACTACTAAAGATCTGACAACACTGCAATATAGGTCACTGCGCATGTTGCGTTTCAGTCAAATGCTACGGAGCAGTCTACGCTCGGTATTGAAAGAGACATTGTCGGTAACTTTTACTTGTAAAACACAAACTAATTGCGTTGACAAACATAACACACAAACCATTATTGAAAATTCACTTAAAACAAGAGGTCAATGACTTTGAAGCTCTATTGATAGCTTTTGATAGCTAGATCAGCATTCCTGTGAAGTTTCATGAAAATCTGTCCGGTAGATTCAGAGTAGTCGTCACAAAATATGTGACCCCTGTGGCGGGGCCAAATTTGACCCCTGGGTCACAATTTGAACAAAATTGGTAGAGTACCATAAGCCAATAACAAATGCAAAATATTTTTTAAATCTCTGGCTCCTGTAGTTTCAGAGTTTTTTTAAGTTTTCTCTGTATTATATGTAGAGGTCTATGTAAAACATTTGACCCCTGAGACGAGGCCAAATATGACCCCAGGGTGACCATTTGAAGAAAATTATTTGTTTGTATGTTGTTTTACACAATTTTCAACACATGTAAGGTTATATAATATGTGACGGTAAATTTTTTGTGGTGGAGGAAGACCATCCACTTTTCCTGGGTAGAACCAGTACTGTACACCTCCAGCCATCCGTAAGAATTGACACTTCCTCACGTACATGTCGAGTTCCCAGTGGGATTTGAACCTGCAGCGGTGAGAGGCGAGACATTTTACAACGCAGCGTCGTTAACCCTTCAGCCACGGAGGCACTTATGAACAAAACTAGAAACTATCACTGAAGGTGTTAAATACCCCCGCAAACAATTCTTTAGTAAGATCAAGGGCAATAACTTTGCATGATATTGAGTGAGCAGCACCAAAATTGTGTACGCACATGTACACTTCATGTTTATCACATACGCAACGTTTCAATTCAATATCTTCAAAACTGTAAAAGAAGTTCACTCCACAAGATTGCATATGTTGAATATAGCAATTTTGACCAAGTACAAGAGAAGAATTGTGTCCCGCACATCTACACTTCATGTTGATCATATATACAAAGTTTCAGTTGACTATCTGGAAAACTGTAGAAGTAGTTCGCCTTCGCCTTTCACCGGTGCCGGTTCGAATGCCACTGGGAGCTCGACTTGTGAGGAAGTGTCGATTCTTACGCATGGCAGGAGGTGTACGAGGGACGGTCATTTTAAATAGGTGCACTTTACCGATGTTACATAATACATATACCTGAGCAAAATGCTCGATGTTCACGGGTAGTTTAGTCCTTGACCAATTATATGCAACAATAATTTTCAATTGGTACACAATATAACATTTGTACATGGTATGTATACATGGTGACATGGACTCAACGTATGAAGAACAACGTGCAGTGATCAAGTTTCTTCCTGAAGAAGGAGAAACGCGGGTTAATATTTTGAAACGACTTCAAAATAGGTTTGGAGATGCGTGCATGTCACGTAGGACGCTTTATTCGTGGGTAGCTGGTTTTCGTGGGGGAGAACAAGCGTGCAAAATAGGTCGAGGTAAGGGAGACCAAGTACCACAGTGACCCCACAAATGGTCAAAAATATTGAAGACTTCATCATGAAAGATAGGCGAGTCACCCTGCAAGAGGTTGCTAATAGATTTGGCATTGCAAAAGGGTCCGTATTTAAGATCGTTCGGGACCACCTGGGGATGAGCAAGGTAAGTGTCAAAACAGTTGTCACCAGACCAAAAAGCAAAACGGAAGACAATTTCTAAAGATCATCTAGCTCGTTATAAGAAGGAAGGTGATACCTTTTTGAACCATATCATAACTGGGGATGAAACATGGATTCATCACTCTGAGCCTGAATCAAAAGTTCAGTCTAAACAATGGAAAAGAGCTGGATCTCCGCCCCCAAAGAAGTTCAAACAGTCGCCTTCAGCTGGGAAAGTCATGACCATCATTTTCTGGGATTATAAAGGTGTTCTTTTGAGGCACTATGTTTCAAAAGGTCGCACTGTCAATGCAAACTACTATTCTGATGTTGTCTTGCCAAAATTGAATGAAAATTTGCGTAAACTGAGACCAAGACTTCGAATGAAGAATGTGATCCTTTTGCATGACAACGCCCCAGCTCATACTGCTGCCAAAACGGTCGATTTATTGAAGACATACAAGTGGGAAACTCTTCAACATCCCTCCTACAGCCCTGATCTAGCTCCTAGTGACTATTATTTGTTTCCAGAATTGAAGAAAATGCTTGCTGGGAGGAAAGTTGCCACCAGAGAGGCATTGATTGGGGCTGTAAATTAGTACCTTCGACATAGGCCTACATCTTGGTTCGCCAAGGGCATCAGAAATCTCCCACACCGTTGGCAAAAGTGTATAAAGAAAGAAGGAGAATACTTCGAGGAGTAAAAAAGAAAATTGTCAAAAAATTTGTCAAAAAAAATAGTTATGGGTGTTGTGCACTTATTTAATGACCATCCCTCGTACAGTAATGGTTCTACCCTGGAAAATCGGGTGGTCTGCCTCCATCACAAACAAGAGGTCAATGTTCTGAAGCTCTTCTGATACGTTATTGATAGCTAGATCCATATTCCTGTGAATTTTCATGAACATTTGTCATTTAGTTTCAGATAACTATATAACTCAATGTAAACAAAGATGGCCGTGGCAGACATGTTTAATGTTGAATCAAAATAATTTTCAACAGGGACCAACACTATGTCATGCTGATCATTTTAGAAAAAGTCCCATATCAAATATCACTTACAGTTTTCAAGAAGTTGTCGCTACATATTTGTTTGTTAAAAATCTATTTTTAGCCGTGGTGGCCATAATGTATTTCCAGCCGACCTGAAATTTTGCTAGGATCAAGTAGATATCAAGAGCAACATTCCCGTGAAGTTTCATGAAAATCCGTAAAGTAGTTTCATAGGAGTAGTCGCAACAAGCTTTTACTATGTAACTCTATGTAAAACAAAGATGGCCGCTGACAGCCATGTTTAATGAAAATCAAAATGATTTTCGAAAATGACCAACCTCATGTCAAGCCGATTGTTTTAGAAAAAGTCCCATATCAATATCACTTAGTTTTCAGGAAGTAGTCACTACAAATTTGTTTTTTTTAAATCTATTTTTAGACATGGCGGCCATCTTGAATTCCGGCCGGACTGAAATTTTGCTAGGATCAATAAGACATCAGGAGCAACATTCCTACGAAGTTTCATGAAAATCCTTCGAGTAGTTTCAGAGTAGTCGCTACAAATTTTAATTATATAAATGTATGTAAACAAAGATGGCGACTGGTAGCCATGTTTAATGTTAAATCAAAATAATTTTTGACAAGGATCAACATCATGCCATGCTGATAATTTTAGAAAAAGTCCCAAATCAATATCACTTATAGTTTTCAAGAAGTAGACGCTACAAACTTGATTTTTAAAAGAATATTTTTAGCTGTGGCGGCCATCTTGAATTTCTGGCCGACCTGAATTTTTGCTAGGATCAACTAGACATCAAGAGCAAAATTCATGTCGAGTTTCATAAAAATCCGTCAAGTAGTTTCAGAGGAGTAGTCGCCACAAGTTTTTCCTATATAACTCTATGTTAACAAAGATGGCCGTGTTTGACATCCAATCAAAATGAACTTTGGTTAGGACCAACTACCTGTTGTGCCAGTCATTTTGGTAAAGGTTTGAAATCAATATCACTTTATGGTTTTTGAAAAGTAGTCGCCACAAAATCCATTTTCAGCAGTGGCGGCCATCTTGAATTTCCGGCCAACCTGAATTTTTGCTAGGGTCAACTAGACATCAAGAGCAACATTCTCGTGAAGTTTTAGAGGAGTAGTCGCCACAAAAAAAGTTTTCGACATCAGGATCATATAAGAGCAGTTAATATTGACATTTAAACAAGAAATCCGTGGATTCACATGTCTCGCCTAACGGGGGCTGTAATTAAAAATAAAAAGGTCAATGATGCTTAAATGAAAGTTTTTAAACATTTTAGTAACTAAAAGCAATCGAGTTTGCCGTTTGCTGAGATGACATTTAAGTGCATTTGTTTAAAAACAAAATGCCGTTCTATTCAAAACAAGAGGCACAAGAGGGCCTGTGGATGCTCTACTGGCTAAAACAGGCTCTTTTATCAAGGGTTGTCGACATAAAATTCCCATCAGTAGTTTTTTTAAAACATTGCAAAAACAACAGCGATAGGATGGCCTTAGATCGCTCACCTGGTAATCATGGGCAATAAGTCTGCTGTGTCTAGCATGAGCATTTTTTAATTTGTCCCACTTTCTTCTATGAATGAAATTCCATAAAAATGGGTATGGGGGGGGGGGTGGGGGAGGGGGGTTTATATTAACATTCTAAACAAATACGGTAAAGATCAGATAAAAAATGAAGCAAGAAAGGAAAATACAATATAGCATTTTTCAACAAATCAAGGGCCATAACCTGTCGTTACTAACTAGATCTAGCTGGTTTTCAAACTTGTCCAAAATTGTATTGATATACCATGCTTTGCACAAATAGACATTATACTGAGGCTTCCTGCCAAATTTTGTAGAAATCCAACAAGCCGTTTAGAAATTTAAAGTAAAAATGTCAAAGTGCCATAACTCCGTCATAAATCAGCAAACTGGAACAAAAGCGCGATATGCACAACTAGACATCTTACCGATGCTTCCTGCCAAGTTTTTCCGAAATCATACAAGGCGTTTAGGAGGAGTAGCGCCGACAAGAAATTAAAACAAAATGTTAAGGGGGCGTAACTCCATCAAAAATCAACGAACCGGAAAAAAAAAGCAACAGGCACAGCAATGCTTCCTGCTAACACGGCGTTAACACACACAAAAAAAATCAAAAAAAAAAAAAAAAAAAAATATCAAAAAAAAAAAAAAAAATATCAAAAAAAAAAATCTACACTCAAGTGATATGAAAACGCAACACGGGAATGTCCGCTATATATTGTATATACTGCACACTTAATTGCACATAATATTCCAAAGAAATCCCAAGATGTTTTTTTTTTAAAAAGTTGCAGTTAACTAGAGAAAGGACACAACTGTGATGTTGTAGACGTTTTAATCACACTACACTTTATAACAAGAACTTCATCAATGTTGAAGTTGCTCTTCGAAAAATTGAGCTAGTTCAGTACTGTATTTAACGTAAATAGTTTGCAAAATTTTGCATCCTAAGTTTGCTCACATGATTGAGCCAAATGCGTACTCTGTGAATAATGAAACATTGCAGGAATACTATTTGCTGTATTATTTGTTGTTTTAGTATTTTTTCCAAAAGGAAAGGTCTTACGTAGCCATGTACCATTCGATTAAAAGCAGCATATTGTACATACAATATGTAGCGGAAATTCCCGTGTTGCGTTTTCATATCACTTCAGTGTATTAAAAAAATAAAATAAAATAAAATATACTAATAATAAAAAAAAGAAAGGAAAACATCTTGTAAAGTTTGGTAAAGATCAGATGATAAATGAAAGCCCTATCGTATTAACGAGGCAAAATATAGCATTTTTAACTAAATCAAGGGCCATAACTCTGCTGTTATTGGTCCGATCTGGCTGGTTTTCGAACTTGTGCGAGCTTTTATTGATATTAACAATCTGGTAAAGTTTGGTAAAGATCGGATGAAGGCCTTTGGCCAGCAGAGCTAAAAATCATCAGCTCCAAAAAGTAGGTCAAGGTCATAGATAAAATCCAGGCATCCAAAAAAAAAGATGCACTACCGAAGACACAACTATGTCAAAATAGAATGTTTTCTTCCAAAGATTAATCTATAAATTAGGTTTAAACCATCTAGTGCATAATTCTAGTTCATGAGAAAGTGATGTAAATGTAAGAATTAAAGTTATCTGCCCTTTGCTTGGATGTTGAAGGTCACATCCACATTTGCTTTGTCATGTTGCAATGTACCACTAAAGATACAACTATAAGCAACGTTTGAATGGTCTTAGCGCGTACAGTTTGTGAAAAAGTGACCTAAACGCCAAAGTTGAAGGTAAAAATTATAAGGTTATCTGCCCTTGCTTGGAGGGTCAAGGTCACTTCCACATTTGCTTTGTCACGTTGCAATGTACCACTCAAGATACAACTATAAGCAAAGTTTTAAAGGTCTAGTGCATACAGTTTGTGAAAAAGTGACCTAAACGCATAATTGAACCTAAAAATTAAGTTATCTGCCCTTTGCTTGGAGGGTCAAGGTCACTTCCACATTTGCTTTGTCACGTTGCCATGTACCACCCAAGATACAACTATAAGCAAAGTTTGAAAGATCTAGTGCATACAATTTGTGAAAAAGTGACCTAAACGCAAAAGGTGAACCTATAAAATAGTAAGTTATCTGCCTTTTGCTTGGAGGGTCAAGGTCACTTCCACATTTGCTTTGTCACGTTGCCATGTACCACCCAAGATACAACTATAAGCAAAGTTTGAAAGGTCTAGTGCATACAGTTTGTGAAAAAGTGACCTAAACGCAAAAGTGTAACCTAACAAGAGGTCAATGACCTTGAAGCTCTACCGATTGATTTAGATTTCAGGAAGTAGTCGCAAACTTGTCAAGAGCAACATTCCTGTGAAATTTCATGAAAATCCGTCAAGTAGTTTCAGAGGAGTAGTCGCTACAAGTTTTCATTATATAACTCGATGTAAACAAAGATGGCCACTGACATCCATGTTTAACATCGAATCAAAACGATTTTTGACAAGGACCAACATCATGTCATGCTGATCATTTTAGAAAAAGTCCCATATCAATATCACTTATAGTTTCCAAGAAGTAGTCGCTACAAACTTGTATTTTGAATATCTATTTTTAGCCATTGCGGCCATCTTGAATTTCCGGCCGACCAGAAATTTTGCTAGGATCAATTAGACATCAAGAGCAACATTCCTGTGAAGTTCCATGAAAATCCGTCAAGTATTTCAGAGGAGTAGTCGCTACAAGTTTTCATTATATAACTCTATGTAAACAAAGATGGCCACTGGCAGCCGTGTTTAACGTCGAATCAAAATAATGTTCGTCTCGGATAACCATCATGTCATGCTGATCATTTTAGAAAAAGTCCCATATCAATATCACTTATAGTTTTCAAGAAGTAGTCGCTACAAACTTATTTTTTAAAAATCTATTTTTAGCTGTGGAGGCCATCTTGAATTTCTGGCCGATCTGAAATTTTGCTAGGATCAATTAGACATTAAGAGCAACATTCCTGTGAAGTTTCATGAAAATCCACCAAGTAGTTTCAGAGGAGTAGTCGCTACAAGTTTTTACTATATAACTCTATGTAAACAAAGATGGCCACTGGCAGCCATGTTTAAAGACGAATCAAAATTCTGTTCGACTGGGATCAACACCATGTCATGCTGATCATTTTAGAAAAAGTCCAATATCAATATCACTTATAGTTTTCAAGAAGTAGTCGCTACAAACTTGTTTTTTGAAAAATCTATTTTTAGCCGTGGTGGCCATCTTGAATTCCCGGCCGATCTGAAGTTTTGCTAGGATCAGTTAGACATCAAGAGCAACATTCGTGTGAAGTTTCATGACAATCCGTCAAGTAGTTTCAGAGGAGTAGTCGCTACAAGTTTTCATTATATAACTCTTTATGTAAACAAAGATGGCCACTGGCAGCCATATTTAACGTCGAATCATAACGATTTTTGACAAGGACCAATATCATGTCATGCTGATCATTTTAGAGAAAGTCCCATATCAATATATCTTATAGTTTTCAAGAAGTAGTCGCTACAAACTTGTATTTTAAAAATCTTTTTTTAGCTTTGGCAGCCATCTTGGATTTCGCATCAAATGAACATTTGCTATGATCAACTAGACTTCATGGGCAACATTTCAGTAAAGTTTCATGAATATCCATCCAGTAGTTTCAGAGGAGTAGTCGCTACAAATAAAAGTTTACGGACAGACGGACAGACGGACGGACACCCGCCACACAACCGCATAAGCTCTGCTGATCTCTGATCAGTCGAGCTAAAAATTAGTAAGTTATCTGCCCTTTGCTTGAAGGGTCAAGGTCACTTTCACAAAACTTTAATGTCGACGCCACCGCCGCCGGAAAAGCAACACCTTCGTCTCTTTTTTTCTTCGAAAAGGCGAGACAATAATAAAAACAAGAGGTCAATGACCTTGAAGCTCTACTGATAGATTTTTGATAGCTAGTTCAACATTCCTGTGAAGTTTCATGAAAATCCATAAAGCAGTTTCATAGGAGTAGTAGCTACAAGTTTTCATTATATTACTCTATGTTACCAAAGATGCGGCCATGTTTAATGTCAAATCAAAATAATTTTTGACAAGTATCAACATCATGTCTTACTGATCATTTGAGAAAAAGTCCCATATCAATATCACTTATAGTTTTCAAGAAGTAGTCGCTACAAACTTGAATTTTGAAAATCTATTTTCAGCCATGGCAGCCATCCTGTATTTCCGGCCGACCTGAAATTTTGCTAGGATCAATTAGACATCAAGAGCAACATTCCTGTTAAGTTTCATGAAAATCCGTCGAGTAGTTACAGAGAAGTAGTCGTTACAAGTTTTTACTAGATAACTATGTAAACAAAGATGGCCGCTGACAGCCATGTTTAACATCGAATCAAAGCGATTTTCGACAAGGACCAATATCATGACATGCTGATCATTTTAGAAAAAGTCCCATACCAATATCACTTATAATTTTCAAGAAGTAGTCGCCATAAACTTGTTTTTTGAAAATCTATTTTTAGCCGTGGCGACAATCTTGAATTTCCGGCCGACCTGAAGTTTTGCTAGGATCAATTAGACATCAAGAGCAACATTCGTGTGAAGTTTCATAAAAATCCGTCAAGTGGTTTCAGAGGAGTAGTCGCTACAAATTTTCATTATATAACTCTATGTAAACAAAGATGGCCGCTGGTGGCTATGTTTAATGTCAAATCAAAATAATTTTTGACAAGGATCAACATCATGTCATACTGATCATTTTAGGAAAAGACGCATATCAATATCACTTATAGTTTTCAAGAAGTAGTCGCTACAAACTTGTATTTTGAAAAATTATTTTTAGCCGTGGCGGCCATCTTGAAATTTTGCTAGGATCATTTAGACATCAAGAGCAACATTCCTGTGAAGTTTCATGGAAATCTGTCGAGTAGTTTCAGAGGAGTAGTCGCTACAAGTTTTTACTAAATAACTCTATGTAAATAAAGATGGCCGCTGGCAGCCATGTTTAACGTCGAATCAAAACGATTTTCGACAAGGACCAACATCACGTCATGCTGATCATTTTAGAAAAAGTCCCATATCAAGATCACTTAGTTTTCAAGAAGTAGTCGGTACAAACTTGTTTTTTAAAAAATATATTTTTAGATTTGGTGGCCATCTTGGATTTCACATCAACATGAATTTTTGCTAGGATCAATTAGACTTCATGGGCAACATTTCTGTAAAGTTTCATGAAAATCCATTCAGTAGTTTCAGAGGAGTAGTCCCTACAACAAAAAAGTTTACGGACGGACAGACGACGGACGCCGCACCACGGCATAAGCTCTGCTGATCTCTGATCAGAAGAGCTAACAACTAGCCAGTCGGGCTGGTCATCTGTCAGTTTTTACAAGTCCTTCTCGAAGGTGACTAGCCTCGTGCTAGCGTTAAATATCGAACCCTGGATACTGGGGTCAAATTTAGCCCCACCCCATGGGTGTTTTACAGACTTGTATAGGGAAAAACTTTAAAAAAATCTGCTCAATTGACAAGAGCCAGAGGTTTAATAGTTTGCATCACCTAAGTTTATGGTCCTCGACCAACTTTGTTCAAATGGTGACCCTGGGATCAAATCTGGTTCTGCCATCTCGGTTTTACATAGACTTGCAGTGGCGTTATTTACTGGTCCTTTGGGATCATCAAGCCCATTCTGTGTTGCTTTAAAGTAGAATATCGCTTAGGCCGGTGCTAGGAGGCGTGAGAGGTGTTGCACCTGATAATTACCTCTTATGAACAGACTCAATAAACCGAGTCTGCTACTTTTCTCTCTTGTTTGTTGCTTCCAAGGGATCACCTTTTTAGTATTTATTGTATAGGGAAACCCTTAAAAAAACTTCTCTGAAACTACAAGAGCCAAAGTTTAATAGTTTGCAGTTACCATAAAAGCTTATGGTCTTGTACTAATCAAATTTTGAGACAGGGTATATCGGTTAAATCTTGTGGAGCGAACTTCTACTACAGTTTTCCAGATATTGATTTGAAACGTAATATGCATGATGAACAGTGACGTGTACATTTATTTTGGCTTGGTCAATTCCATGCAGTTATTGCCCTTGCACTTATTCAACATATGCAATCTTGTGGTGCGAACTACTACTACAGTTCTTTGTAAATAGGATCAACATGTTACATAGATGTGCGCGACACAATTTTGGTTTGGATCAATCGACATGCAGTTATTGCCCTTGCATTTAGTCAAAATTGCAAACTTCTTATACAGTTCTGAATATATTGAATTGAAACTGTGTGTGAAAAACATGAAGTGTACATGTGCGCGACAATTTTGGTGCAGCTCGGTCAATGCCATGCAGAGTTATTGCACTTGATATGCACTTATTCATTTTTTTTAGCTCCACTGATCAAAGATCAGCAGAGCTTGTGCCGCAGATTTTTTATTTTTCCTCAACTAAATTGGTTTTAAGAAGGGCTAGTAAAAATAAGAAAGCACTAGCCCTGTAGACAAGCAGTCCTAAGAAGTTAAGTGTCTAACCATGGTATCACCATTTGAACAAACTCGAGAGAGGACCATAATCGTATATACATGATTATAAATGTCCCTTTTTCCTTTTTTTAACAATTTAGATGTGTTGTTTCTTTGATGCCCCCCACCACGCGGAATCACTGACTCAAAAGACGTATGAATGCCATGCCCAAACACTGGCACTTCCTAAATTTTTCCCATGAACTTCCAAGTTTGATATACAGGAAATTCGAACTTCCTAAATTTGAACCTTAGTGGAAGCTTTGTCTAAGGATCATCCATGTGAAGTTTGGTAAAAATTGATCAAACGGTTTCGGAGAAGTCGTTTAAAGCAAAGTTTAACGGACGGACGACGAGTGATCCCAATAGATAGATCACCTTGAGCCTTTGGCTCAGGTGATCTAAAAAGAGAGACAAAATATTGTTTTGTTATCAATACGTCTTGTGTTTGTAACACCATACGTCTCCAGGTGGTAGTCGTGGGTGTACGTACTCAAACATGGCTTACCAATGAGGCATTTTGATAGTCCTGTTAATGGCGTGGGGAAAACAATGTAAGACCTGATCTTGCTGAGTTTGAAGTATAATGTTGTTAAAGTTTGTGACAATATATACATTTGTTACTGCTGTTGTTCATGCTTCATGTCCCAGTGTGTAGTTATTAGTAACCTGATCATTTATGATTTGGGAGTAGACAAAGACAATTTTCTTTTCTGTACATTTATTTTTGCTGTTAACAAATAGAACTGGCATTTGATGCAACACGAGGCCACAAGTCTGCACATTCTTTTGCCACTGGTCCTGTAATGGCCGACCCTGAAATAAACAAACATATGGTTAGAATAGACAATAACATTGTTAGCTTTTTCTTTGGGTTTAGTTATATCTAAGGAAAACCCGATCAGCGATATCTGAAAAGTAGACTGCTGGTTTTCTCGCATAAATCGCAAAGTCCTTGACCTATAAACATAAAATCAACCGAGCTTGGTGCACTATGGTTACTGTTTGTAAAATTTCAAAATTGTGGGCATAAATTAATACAGATTACAGAGCAGAAGGCATGCTTCATGGTCAAGGTCGCTGTGACCATTATTCCAAATCAACAGGGGGCCATTGTTTTACCAAGGGTACCATTTGTGTAATAAGATTAAGATCTATGGTTTACACGTGACAGAGTGCAAAGTGTTTCTCAGGACTGGGTCATAGTCACGTCAATGTGGCCTTCATGTTTGACCTACAGACCCCACTCAGTACTGGGTCATAGTCACGTCAATGTGGCCTTCATGTTTGACCTACAGACCTCAGGACTGGATCATAGTCACGTCAATGTGGCCTTCATGTTTGACCTACAGACCCCACTCAGTACTGGATCATAGTCACGTCAATGTGGCCTTCATGTTTGACCTACAGTCCCCACTCAGGACTGGGTCATAGTCTCGTCAATGTGGCCTTCATGTTTGACCTACAGACCTCACTCGGACTGGGTCATAGTCACGTCAATGTGGCCTTCATGTTTGACCTACAGACCTCAGGACTGGGTCATAGTCACGTCAATGTGGCCTTCATGTTTGACCTACAGTCCCCACTCAGGACTGGGTCATAGTCTCGTCAATGTGGCCTTCATGTTTGACCTACAGACCTCACTCGGACTGGGTCATAGTCACGTCAATGTGGCCTTTATGTTTGACCTACAGACCCCACTCAGGACTGGGTCATAGTCACGTCAATGTGGCCTTCATGTTTGACCTACAGACCTCACTCAGGACTGGGTCATAGTCACGTCAATGTTGCCTTCATGTTTGACCTACAGACCCCACTCAGGACTGGGTCATAGTCACGTCAATGTGGCCTTCATGTTTGACCTACAGACCTCACTCAGGACTGGGTCATAGTCACGTCAATGTGGCCTTCATGTTTGACCTACAGACCCCACTCAGGACTGGGTCATAGTCACGTCAATGTGGCCTTCATGTTTGACCTACAGACCCCACTCAGGACTGGGTCATAGTCTCGTCAATATGGCCTTCATGTTTGACCTACAGACCCCATCCTCTCACATGGGTAAACTAGAACTGAAGGTGATGAATACGCCCTCTTAAATTAAAGTCAAACAAAGGGCCATAATTTTGTAATAAAATAGGCAATCAACAATGGGTGATGTAGAGGGACATAAGGTCATCAGTTGACCGGACGTAAAAGGGCAAAAAATGTGTTACTTGAGGCGACGTTTCGGACGATTCCTATATAGCCCCCACTTCACTTTGTGAAAGCGGTGGTATAATTAATGTGCATTTGTCATTTTTACGAGACACTAAATGTTGGTTAATATTTTATTTTGTATTCTCCAGGTTAGCTGTTACTTTTATTTTTGTGTAAAAAACAAACCATTTTCGGTGTTAAAAAAAAAGAAGACTAGCCCAGTCGGACTAGTAGTAGCATATTCTAATTCTTACTTGCCTGGACAAGAGTTACAGCAAAAGAGTGGTTAAGGAGTTTAGGATTGGAAAGTCAAACAGTTTAAATTTAATGTTTTCTTTTCATTTTCACATACTGAATCAAGTTTTAATAATCAAGGGCAAGAACTCTGGAACACACCTTTTCCTCACTGTCAAACTCATTATGGAAACAACTCTCAAGAAAACTTGCCGAAATCTGAAACTGTTTACATAAGCGTTTGCATTCAAAACAAATAGCTTTAGAATGGACAGGCAATATACTATCAAATACTCGCTGGTTTTTGGCCAGTAGACTGCCTCTGCGAAAACATTTTCAAGTCCACAGGACATTCGGTCACAGACTTAATTTTTTTGTCTGACCGAAAAATTTAGACATATTTTTTATAATAAAATGCTTGGTCAGTTAAACACAGACAAGGTCATCATTAAACAAATGTTGATTTATTTTGCTGTGACCGACTGACTAATTTTTTTTTTTTTTACAATTTTAGGATGGCATACTGGGTCCCGCAAATTAACTATCCAAAACATGTGCGCGTTCGCAGTGTTATTTTAGCAGCATGCATTTGTGAATAAGCGTTCGTTGTAAAGAGTTCTGATGACACAGATTTGCTATTAATGAACTAAAAATAAATAAAAAACATTATACAAAAATCCATCGAAAGATAAGAATATAAAAAGAAATCGCAGTTGAAAGTGTTAATATTCGATCTTTATTCTTCAGGTCAATGTGACAAGTTTGTGTGACCTTTCAATATCAATTTGAAAGCTTTAATGCGGTTGGTTCAAATCTGTTAATCGACCAATTAAATGCGTGCTTATAAATCGATCATTTTTTTTCAAGGGAGAGAAAGTTTTATTTATCAACAAATACGACTTCAAAACAAGCGATAAAAATACAATTTCTGGTTGTATTTAAGTTTTAAAATGACCGGACAATAGGACAGAGTAAAGGGAATTTTACAAGCGATAACACGAGATTCGTGATAGGTTTTTAGTTTTAAATATGGCCGGAGACTTGGACCGACTTTCTGGATTTTTCTGCCAGACATTTCAAAAACTGGACTCATGTCCGATGGTTTTCATGGAGACTGAGACGAGCTAAAAATGTCGCGATTTTTTTTACCCTTTTGGAAATGGTAGCAGTACCCATTCAATTGGAAAAATTCACGTTGTTTTACTTTAATTATGCACAATTACTTCAAAACCGAATGACCTAAACTCATGAATCTTCATAGGTACATAGCCCTTAGTGATAAATTGGGATTTTTTTACTATCAAACAAAAGCAATATTGTATGCTTTTAAATACTGAATGCAAACATTTTCTTGTAGTATTTCATTACTACCCCCTCACACACACACACACACACACACACTAACAGTATATAAACCTGTCTTTCCTGATTAAAGTTTCGCTCTAAAATCCTTTTTTATTGGCAAATTTTTCACTCCTATTGCAAAACCCCCCACCCCCATACTTTTTGCCATTAGGAATGGTACCATTTATCGGCACCACTAATATAAGGAAACAAGAATATCGATAGAACCGATAGATGAGTGCTTTGTATTATCATTTTGAGAAGTTTCATTGCAGTCCCATTTGTAGGTTTTGTGTTATGCTTCAGACAAGAATTATAAGTATAAAATTACCAAGGGCAGTAACTCTAATTTAAAGATAGTTTGAATGAAGACTATGAACAATTACGGTTTTTATGCTCTGCATTTCCTCTTATTGCCCTTTATCATAAATACTTTCAAACAATTATTTTCTATTTGACTACTATGTATATATGCATTAAAAAATACAAAGGGCCATAACTCAGTGGAAATTATTGAAACAGAATGTCACGATAATATGCACAGCTCAAATTGATACTGATACTTCCTAGCAAGTTTTGCACCCTCTATCATAGTGTGAAGTTTCATTCAGTTTTAAAGTTATGCTCCAGACAAGAATTATAAGTATAAAACAACAAAGGGCAATAACTCTAGTTTGAATGAAGACAGAGTTACGGTTCTTGTACTCTGCATTTCCTCACTCTAGTTTGAATGAAGACAGAGTTACGGTTCTTGTCCTCTGCATTTCCTCTTATTGCCCTTTATCATTGAGTGACGTTTCATCGCAGTCCCATAAGTACTTTCGAAGACTAGTATTTTCTATTTGACTACTATGTATATATGCATTAAAAATACAAAGGGCCACAACTCGGTGGAAAATTATTGAACCGGAATGCCACAATAATATGCGCATCTCCACTTGATATTGATACTTACTAGCAAGTTTCGCGAAATTCTAACAAGGGGTTATAGAGAATTAGCCCGGACAAGGCGGCGACTATATGCTGCCCCAAAAAATTTCGGGGAGCATAAAAAACCACTGGACTCCATTTAGGTATAGCTCGCAGTAGAGCTAGAACCAATGTCATATTGCAGTGGGGTCGTGACATAATATACGAACCCTTTTTAAATCAAACTAGGTGGTTTAAAGCATTTAGTGCATAATTATAATGAGAAAGTGGTGTAAATGTAACAATTAAAGTTATCTGCCCTTTGCTTGGAGGGTGAAGGTCACATCCACGGTTGCTTTTTGACATGTTGTGACATACTACCCAAGAAACAATGCAAAGTTTGAAAGGTCTAACGTATAAAGTTTGTGAGAAAGTGACCTAAACGCAAATGCTGAAGGTCAAAATTATTAAGTTATCTGCCCCTTGCTTGGAGGGTCAAGGTCATATCCACATTTGCTTTGTCACGTTGCAATGTACCACTCAAGATACAACTATAAGCAAAGTTTGAAAGGTCTAGTGTATACAGTTTGTGAAAAAGTGACCTAAATCATAAGGTTATCTGCCCTTTGCTTGGAGGGTCAAGGTCACATCCACATCATTTGCTTTGTCACGTTGCGATGTACCATACAAGAGCAAAAGTTGAAGGTAAAAATGATAAGGTTATCTGCCCTTTGCTTGGAGGGTCGTCACATCCAGGGGCCCTTCCCCAGCCATTTATTGCGTAGCGGCACTGCGATCCCGTAACTTCTGAAACAGACATGCCACGATCTCGTTCATGCCGAGATTGTGCAGTGTTTTTATGCCTAATCTGGGGCTGAAATTCGGCCCCATTCACAATTCCAAAAAGTTTCCTTTTTTCACAACTATATCCAACAAATTCACAATCTGAAACATTATTATTTTGTTTTGTTTTTTGTTTTTGGGTAAATAAATACTAGTCTTAAAACAAGCTGGTGTCAAAACTAGTCTGTATTTACCAAAAACAAAACTGAAAACCAAGGGATATTAAACGGTGAAAATAAAAGTGAAAAAAGTTTACTTCTTTTTTGTTATAATATTTCACAATTTCTAGAAAAATGCCGCTATAGCACATGCTGCATTCACAAACACATAAAATCCAATAGCGCGACGCCTTAAATATCAAAGATTTCCCCCATTTACACAGTCAAGTGCTGACATTCTGTTATATACAGCCTTGGAAATTTACTGCGCCTCCGGTAATATCGATCGATAATAAGGTCAGTAGCTGCCTAACTGGACTACACTGGTTTACTGTGTACTTGCTGCAGGCACTTTTTGCAAGTGAATACACAAACAGACAACGCGTGTTGGCATTCTGATTTGTGTGCACCCTTGCTTCTATAATTGGATCAATATTGGTGGTAATTACTTAATAGGCATAGTGAATGGAAAGTTAAGGATCGCGGCTTGCGTTATTAAAAATACCTTGAATTTGAGATTTGTTTGCCGTGTTGGATGATTCATTATGGTGGATAATTTGAATGAGTGACAGAAACTTAGACAATTTTAATTGATTGTAATTAGAAATTAAAGGATCGCAGCTTACTCCATCAGCGAGTTCGATTTCTTG
>JAWPHD010019703.1:0-34653 GCA_037043455.1 Cyrtodaria siliqua | reverse complement strand
GTAGTACACCGTATGCGATGTTATGTTTCCCATTCTTATATCTGCAAACCATCTTAAATATTTTTCACTCAACGTATATCGTGTTTCATATCTAAACGTTACAATATACTATAAACGTACATTAAAAGCATGCATCTTACATATTGCAGATAAACACCATCCCTAAATGAACATCTCTAAACTTGTCGATATATTGACGCAATCATATTAGTATTAGATTGGCCTCTATAGCCTAAGTGGTAAAGAGCAAAGGGCCCGCAAAACGGAAGGCTATGTTCAAATCCCGCCGGAATGGTCTACCCCATACAATGTTTCATTAATTCATTGCTTATATTTCATCACCGATCACCATTTGGCAAACACCCACCTTTTCGGCCATCATATTTGCTTCAGGAGTGGTAGTAGTACCCCACTGCTTGTCTTGTGACGATGTTAGGGCCAACGTCACTGAAAAGGAAGTGAGGTAGCTAGTAGGACAGCAATTGCTTGGTTCTTCGTATGGCGCATCTAAAGAACACAGTGACCAGTAGCCTCAAGTAACGAGTAGCCCTAGTAGTAGCATAGTAGCTTGACCGAAGAAACAGTCGCAATCCAAAGGGGAAAGAGATATCATCAAATGAATCTGCGGGTACGTGTACAAGCGAGAGTCGTCATAGAAACGGAATATACAAGCGATTGTTTTAAGCAGGAAGTAGGTCACAACAGATATCCATTCAGGAGGCGGTACAACAGCAGCGCTGGCGAAAGGCAGAGTGAGGGAGGTGGAAAGAAAGAATTAGATAATGGGGCTTGAGAAGGTTGACCCAAAACAATAATAAAATAGTATTATATTTCTCGTAAACGACATTTTGACGCAAACACATAGTATTACATCTCTCGCGTAAACGAACATAATGAACTCAAACTTATAGTAGTATTACATCTCTTCTCGTAACGACAGTTTAAACGCAAACATACAGTAGTATTACATATTTCTCGTAAACGACATGTTGAAGGCAAACATACTTAGTATTTACATCTTTCTCGTAATCGACATGTTGCACGCCAACATACTGTAGTATTGGCATCTTGCTAGTAAACCTACATTGTTGGAACGCAAGGCAATGCAGGAGTATTACATTTTTTGTGGAGTTAACGACATGGTGAGCGCAAACCGAGTCTGGAGGTGTGCGGGCGCGGTCCATGACAGTTGGTACGCAAACGTGACATGTATAGGTTACATGCGGGCTCCGGACTAATGGTACTGTGGGTACGACACAACAACGACATTGACAGTCTTGCGAGAACTAAACAGCTTATGTACGGAAACATACTGTATAACTCAGAGCACGTCTTAAACGACATATAGAGAACACAAATATACGTATATACACTCTCTCTTAAACGACATACTGGAACTACTCATACAGTATTACATCTCTCCTCGTTAACGACATATGGAACACAAACATACAGTATACAGCTCATCTCTTACACGACATATGGAACACAAACATACAGTATTCATCTCTCTTGAACGACTATGGAACACATACATTACAGTAATTACAATCTCTCTCTTATTCGACATATGGAACACAAACATACAGGTATTACATCTCTCTCTTAATCGGACGATATGGAACATCAAACATACAAGTATTACCTCTCTCTTCTTAAGCGACATATGTAACACATACATACAGTATAACATATCTCTCTAATCGACATATGGAACAAAAACCATACACCTGCTATAACACGCCTCTCTCATAAACGACAGATGGAACACAAACATACAGTATTTACATCTAGTTCCTAGTAGGGACTTTTGTCAACGCCAAGCAGGACCCGCGGGAAGTTCCGACGTATACCACATATTAAACGCGATCATAAAGCATTCATCGTGCGTCGGGCATATTAATACAAAATAATACAACATTACCACCATCTTCACAATAAACATTAATTTGCATGTACGAATATCCACCGACATGCGTGGTGCACAATAGGTAATACGGAAACATTTTACGTTTGAATTATAATCTTTTAAGAGGTGACAGCATATGTAATCTTGAAGTAAATAATAAAATCGTTTAAAATTCGCACTATTATTAATCCAGTATCATGTAGATGTTCAAGCATGCTGCAATTACAAAAAGATACAGGTAACTATCAAAATCTTCGTATGGTTACCTACTTTCCCCCTGTCCCGATATTTTTTTTTATCAAAAGTCGAAACATTGACATGATCTTTTTTCCAAATATAAAAGTAATTTAAGGACTCTTCTGCGACAAGGACACATCAAAACCTGACTTATATGGTGATGTGATTTATAAACTATCGTGAAGATTCTTGGTCATAGGTCCTTTCATACTATCGTAGTTATACTTAGTAAAAAAGTTTATCAAAAGAGGTTTATGACCCTATCATTTTGCATACGCTACTGCGTATGCTTGGTGGGTGACCCTTTTTAACAGTTTGGCCCACTAGCTTTCTCTCTTAATTGTACGATGGAACCGGACAAGCTGGTGGGACCCTTATGTATTACGCCTACCTAAAGCCCATTGGGGGACGGTAGCGTTTTGATGTTTGTCGTGATCTATTCTTGTCTATGTCCGTTAATGGTTTATTTCTCTTGTAGCTCTAGCTTCTGCCAAGTCCATTGGTATCTTCATTGTGGGCTGTTTATGCTATGTCTTTTGTATTATAATTTGCACGAGCATATTTGTGTTTTACTTATATTGACTATTGATGCGGGCCTTGCTGGTTAGAGATACTAGATCATGCGCAGGGACTTCTTTATTTACACTGTCCTGTTTTAATGGGATAACAGTAGGGTAAGTGTGAGGTTTGGTTCCACCTAGTAGAACCGGTTTTTAAACCCCAGTGGCCCTACTTTGCCACTAGCCGTTCCAAGGCGGTAGCCCTATTGTCACCCTTTTGTGTTTGTCGATGTGTTTTACTTTTTATTATAACTTTTGCCTTCTTGTTTGTCTGTTTCTATGTTTTTGTTTCTGTGTTTTGTGGTTGACTGTCCTCCTTGAATGCTACTTTTCCCTGTCCGATATTTTTTATTTCTTTTAGCTTTTAATTATATTATGGTTGATATATACAGTAAAATGAAATATGCAGAGAAAAAAACAGTTGTGCTTCGTTGAAAAATCAAATTAATTAGTCAAAAAAATAAATCTAGTAATACGAAACACGAAGGGCCTACGAGGTTTAAACGCAGGATGGGTAAGGTTGCTCTATGTGTGTCCCTTTTAAAACAAAAAAACACAACCCAACATGAACTTATCAAGCATTTTAAGTCAATACTGCCATATATATATAGCCCATTAGGTTTGTCTATTAACGAGGCTAATTGTTTTAAATTACCACGAAACATTATATGTGTTACACTACTCATTATAGATAAATTACAACCATTATACCTTTTTGTTAAAATTTGTATCAGCTACAGCCAGATATAAGTCATAATAATGTACTGCCTGCATATCTTGAATTAGCAATTGCTGTTTTTCAACTTTTATAAGCACGCATATTTCGTGTCGAGAAAAAGTGGATTCGAGACGAAAGCTGGAGTGTATGGACTACTTGATTTGGCTTCGGGAGCTCAGGTGTTTACAATAGGTGCCACTGTTTTTGATTCCAGAGAATTATCTAAAAATGTAGTATTAATTTTTTCACCATCAAGATTAGGATAAAAAGAAAAAATATTTAGGTGTTCATCGGAATAAAAACCTGTTGTACTTTATGATTAATTGGAACTAAGATTATTTAGGATATACGTTAGAAGGATAAGTTAAAATAGCCAATGAAATAATATATACGTGTTCCACAGATTTATTACGCTGTACTTTATTTATTCGATAATCGATAAAACAGAGATTAAGAAGGTAAAACCAAACTAGCTTAGTCACAATGAGCAAGACTAAAACAAGTATATAGTGACCAATACTTGTCAATATTGATATTGATATAAATGTTTAATGCCAAAAACAACAATTCCTGTTGCAAGCAAATATTATTGACTTTTACAGACAGATGTAAGGGAGCATTTATGTTAACGTATATCTTCACAAATATACAGTAGATGTGATTTTTTAAGTTAAACGATATCCCTACGAAAACAAACATCTTCTTAATATATTTGGGGAATGAGGAAAAAAAAACTAATCTTAACTATGTATGTATTTTATTTGAATGTAAGGTAAACGAGTTTCCACTTAAATTGACCAGCTTAGAACATAAAAGCATAGCACGGAAATGCTGCCACCAATATAATACGTTTTATAAAGTACCATAGTGGATCGCTCATATTCAGGAATAATAGGAACCAATCAGATTGTTGTCATATATTATTTATTTGGATAATAGTTTAATTCCTACTCCCCCGGTAGTACAACTCGTCAGCCTTTTAGTGATGTTGTTAGGAAGTTTGTCTACGTTGTTTCACCGGACCCGGAAGGTCAGGGTCTCGAGCACCATCCAAGGGCAACTATTTTCCAAAAAAAAAATAAGTGAAGTTGGTCGCAATAGGAGATGTAATACACGATAATATAGACTATGTTCCTTATTTGGTATGTTCATACCCTTAAAATACCAAAATAGTGCCTTGCACAAAACATAATATATTGCTCACTCAACTATGATATCTCGTTACATCAACCACAATCGGCCCGTTTCCACTAGGTCTTACGCATATATTCCAGCAGTGATATTATCGTAGATAGTACCAATCGGCCCGCGCCCACTAGGTCGCTCGCAGTGATACTCATAGTAGATGATCCCAATCGGCCCGCACCACTAGGTCTCAAGTCATATAATTTCAGTGATATATGGCACCGCCCCGCTAGGTCGCACTCATATATTCCAGTGATATATCGTCTTTACCATACGACATATTAAACCTAAGCATTATAGTTCTGAGATTTAACCGACATAATTGACCCCATACAAACTTTGCTTTGGTCATACCACATAATCAAACCCCAAGCTATAGTTGTCCTGAGTACGGAGACGTTGTGTGATGACCGTTAAACGATGGTCAGCGGCGGGCGTCAATGTCTTTGAGAGGTACAATAGGTGGAGTTGTGGGGTGTACATTCGTCAAAGAAGTGGTACATGTGAGGTTAACATGGCGGAGTCATGCATATAGTTGCTGTACGGGGGGGGAGTTGCGTGATACAATATCGGTAACAAAAAAAACAAAATATACACATAGTATGGGTTTGGCATAGTATAGTAAATTGAGCAGGGGAGGGGTATGTTGTGGTGCAGGGGCAGGCGGGTGGGATTATGGAGTGGTCGCTAAGGTTTATTCGTTTGTTACTATTGGACGTCACACGGTAATATGACAGGAGTCGGTATATAGGAATTGACTGTACAGAGGCGGTGGTAGTTGGTAGGCACTAATTAGGAACATCCCTTGGTCCTAGTTGTGTAATATCTAGGAATGTATTGGTTTCTAATGTACTAGAGTAAGTAGTACAGATCGAATATGGTAGTCGTCAACAATATATTCATGTGTTACAATTTGGCCACACTATTTTTCTTTCTCTCTGTCTTCCCTCTAGAGTATCTCCCTGTTTCTAATTTTAACACTGATCGGATAATCTTAATATTGTTAGTACATCGTCTAAATGTGTTCTGAGCAATAATGTTTCTTGACAGTTTCAAAAATCTACGTTCTCTAGGCTACCGCTTACTATAGTCGTTCTAAACTATACTGGCTCTATATACAAACGATACATAGGCGCTAACACTATAGCGGGTAGCCCTATTGTCAACCCTTTTAGTGTTTGTTGAGTGTCGTTTGCATTTTATTAATACGTTTGCCTTCTTGTTTGTCTGTTTGCGTGTTTGTTTCTGGTTTTTATGGTTGACTGTCCTCCTTGAATGCTACTTTCCCTGTCCGATATTTTATATTTCTTTTTGCAGTTGAGAAACTGCTTATTTGACGTTTTAAAAGGACACCCGACACTCTTGAATACTTTATCAAGCATTAATAACCTAAGACGTATAATTTTAGCATCAGTGTGACTTTAAACCTGCTGGCATATAAATCAATAAAGGTTAATACAATTTGGAGTTTTCATTTTTTTTCACTGTTAAACTTATCTTTTAGTACATTACTGATGCTAATATACTCAACAATTATAATATAAAAATAACAGCTTGCTTTGACTATTCAAATAAGTTTTATTATGATTGCAAAAACGCATATAATGTATAATATATATAAATTCAAAATAATACCGGGACATCGCGAGTTTCAAAAAAAGAAATAGACTGCCGTGCCTCTCTCAAAAAACGCATACCTCTTAAATATCAAGTATATAATTCAAGAGTGTCAACATACAATACCATTATGTTAAAACATTAAAGCAGGCTATTGTTTTAGGCTACAATTGTCCGATACCAATCATAAAACTGCTCAATAGAGATGAATACAACCATTACAGCTTTGTTTGTTAAGACTCTGTGTCATAAATGACGCGATTATCGCTATTAGAAAATTGTATCTCTACAGCCAGATAGAAGTCGTAGTCCGTTATTGCTTGATGTTGTCTAAAACATTTTATAAATACATGTATTTGTGTTTAGAGGAGCGGATCATAGCACATGTGAAACTTCTACAGCTTCGGTATCTCAGTATTTGCAATACTGCCACTTTTATTCAGCAATATTATACAAATACAAAATTATCTCTTCACAGCCTAACCGTAATAATCACACAGCTTTAGAGTTATCGGAACCAAACCCAGATTATATTGGCGATTTACTTTTTATTGAAATAATATATATTCGTTGTTACTTCAGGATCGAGTATTAATGTTTAAATATTCAAATAACACACTAATAGTTCGTGCTCACCTCATATTACACTGTACGTGATTTATTCGATATGGAGTAGTTGGAAGTAATATTAGCACAAAATCATATCAAGTATTTGATTTAAAACATTGTATTGACAATATTTGTGCGATTTAAGTGGATATGAATGTTATATAAATATTTGTATGAACAAGGCCAGGTGTTAGTGACTTTTATAGCCAGATGTGGGTGAATGAATGCGGAGTCATTTGTTTTAACTTACATTCTCATAAATATGCTTTCCAACGGTAAGTATACGTTTTTCTGTATTACTAATTTCGAAATATTTGATGATTTGTTATATAAATTTGGAATCAAATATTAATCGTGTAATTAATTTGATTATACGTAAAGATTTTGAATGACAAATTAAACATTCTGCGACACAAGCTGACATTCTATGGTGATATGATTAATAAACTTCGTAAGATTCTTGGTCAAGATCACTTTCATACTATCTTTGTTAAACTTGTTAAAATGTTTATCAAAAGAGGTTACGACCCTATCATTTTGCAACGTACTGCATGCTTGGTTATTATATGCAATAGAGTGTTGTATTATTATATGCAATAGAGTGTTGTATTATTATATGCAATAGAGTGTTGTATTATTATATGCAATATAGTGTTGTATTATTATATGCAATAGAGTGTTGTATTATTATATGCAATAGAATGTTGTATTATTATATGCAATATAGTGTTGTATTATTATATGCAATAGAATGTTGTATTATTATATGCAATAGAGTGTTGTATTATTATATGCAATAGAGTGTTGTATTATTATATGCAATAGATTGTTGTATTATTATATGCAATATAGTGTTGTATTATTATATGCAATAGAATGTTGTATTATTATATGCAATAGAGTGTTGTATTATTATATGCAATAGAGTGTTGTATTATTATATGCAATAGAGTGTTGTATTATTATATGCAATATAGTGTTGTATTATTATATGCAATAGAGTGTTGTATTATTATATGCAATATAATGTTGTATTATTATATGCAATAGAGTGTTGTATTATTATATGCAATATAGTGTTGTATTATTATATGCAATAGAATGTTGTATTATTATATGCAATAGAGTGTTGTATTATTATATGCAATAGAGTGTTGTATTATTATATGCAATATAGTGTTGTATTATTATATGCAATAGAGTGTTGTATTATTATATGCAATAGAGTGTTGTATTATTATATGCAATAGAGTGTTGTATTATTATATGCAATAGAGTGTTGTATTATTATATGCAATAGAGTGTTGTATTATTATATGCAATAGAGTGTTGTATTATTATTATATGCAATAGAGTGTTGTATTATTATATGCAATATAGTGTTGTATTATTATATGCAATATAGTGTTGTATTATTTTATGCAATAGAGTGTTGTATTATTATATGCAATAGAGTGTTGTATTATTATATGCAATAGATTGTTGTATTATTATATGCAATAGAGTGTTGTATTATTATATGCAATAGAGTGTTGTATTATTATATGCAATAGAGTGTTGTATTATTATTATATGCAATAGAGTGTTGTATTATTATATGCAATAGAGTGCTTGTTGGTGGACACTTATAAAGTTCGCCACTATGCTTTCCTCTTTAATTGTTGGATGACGGACAGGCTGGCAGTCATTGGTATCAATCACACTACAAACCCCGGATATGGGACAGTCATTGGTGTCAATCACAATACATAACCCTGATAATGTGCATCAGTTTCACATGAAATATAAATATGCATTAAATTAATCTGCATGTTACTCCCGGTTCGAGTATTGCTTATGAACATGTTTGGTCTGGAAACTCAACGACTCGCTTTTTTTGTTGTTGATAACTGATAAATATTATCAACGCCGAGTCGTCGTGTCTTCCTGTCCAAGCGATTGCAGTAACAAAAGTTAAATAGAAGAAGAACTTTTATTGTGCCTCGTCATAGGTCCATGGAGGTTCGAGGCCATCCTCCAGGAACCTTACAATGTGTACATCAATGTAATCAATTGCAATAGGTCAAACATGACCCTTGTGCAAAGACAAATAAACGTTTACTAAAACATTCCGTTCTGGCGGACAGTGCTATAAAAACATACAGTTTATATAAAATACAACAGTATATAATATGTCTATATTATGTCAATTCTAATTGCATGCATTTCAAAATTATGGTGAACTACTGTAATGTCAAAGAGGCAATATAAAAATATATCAACATGTTTAAGCAGACAATGTGAAACAAAATAGTGATTTTTTTGTGTTTTTAAACTTCCAAAGAGCTCTATCAAATTTAAACAAATGCACAATATTTTACGTAAAGCAAATAGTTAAACCCCCATCACACTCTGACGTAGTAGCATCAAGTTCCCACTGCGTGCTGAAACAATTGCTTGGACGCAGTAAGAAATCCAACAACGTGCAAGGAACCCAGCAGAAACCTTTAAGGACCTAGCATGGTCTCCATGGTGTTGGAAACTCTACGCGCACGTTGGACATGTTCAAAATGAGCGTAGCTGCTCCACGTTCTGAGCACCACGCAGCAAAGTCTTCGTAAAGACGTAGTGACGACGGCATTGACCCGTTATAGACGTAACCGACACCTCGTAGTGACTCCATTGCCGTACTACAAGCGTAGCGCGGACTGGACAAATGGAAGGAGTTCTCACTGAGTTGTCACTGAGTGGCGCAAAATTTATTACCAACCTGGGGGAATCCCTTTTGACGCAGCGACAACGTAGCAAGAGCTTAGCTCGATCTGATTGGACGTAGCAGGGACCGTGTGCAAACACAGGCAACCTAGTGGGCGCTTAGTCAGGTACGTAAAAGGAAATCAGTGGGAACGTGTGCAACGCAGCGAGGACATCGCAGGGACCTGTCTAGGACGTAGCATGAAATTGATAAATGCACATTTTTCAGAAAAGATCAAGTTGCCGCTGCGTTCATCTCTATTTTTTGGACGCAGTGGGATCTTCATGCTGTCACGTCAGAGTGTGACGGGGGCTTAAGGTATTACATCGTATTCAAAGTTCAAAAGAGTTCACGCAACCTCATGGTAATGATTTACTGCACGGGGATTTCATGTCATAATACGCGAGTGCTCGCGGTCAGCGGATAACATTAACAATAATACTTAATCCTGTCTGGATTTCTTCGTGTATGACATGTATTTTAATATTTACAACAAGGGATCGTTTACACTGGTTTTCGTGGTCAATGGTAAAAAAGAAATAAAATCGAAAACGATAACTAGTTTATAAGTTACAACTGTGTAACATTAAATCTGTTTATAAACTTTGATGCAAAGAGTAATTCATTCCTAGTTTTAAAACTATTAAACGTGTAAGCGGCTAAATTGCGGATGTTTCGTTTGTTATTTGATTGTAATAACTGAATTAATTTGAACACACTTTTCCTATTAGTATAATATGGCTTGATGCATTCAGCTCTAAAATGATCATATATTGGACACTCGAGAAGAAAACGAAACTCATCCTCTAATACCACGCATGTCTTGCATAACCTATTTTCTCTAGGAGTAATACGTGGTTTAGTCCAACGCCCAGCCTCAATTTCTAATCTGTGGGATGATACCCTTAACTGTGTAAGAGCTTTGCGGAATTTTGTAATATTAACAGTATCTAAGTATGACTGGAAACTGCATGATGCAAAGTGTATGTAAAATGACGCTCGGGTAGACACTTGCATTCCAGTGTTGTATAAAGTTGTCACTGAGACGCTGTTTTAATTCAGATAGAAAGGCATTAATATTCCCTACACTTTGTGCTTACCAAACTTCGTAAAATCCGATTGAAGATAATGTGTATCGCACCAAAGAGGCCCAGTTCTTTTTATTCGGTCTATCATTTAGATCATTTAACATCATGTTATATACACTGCTTATATATTTATGCTCCCGTGCATTTATAACTTTTAACCAGTATCTGATAATAATATACAACCGTCTTGTGTGATAGTCAATTCTACCTAGTTCACCGTAAATTGAATCATTTTGAGTAGACGTTTTCACCCCAAGCAGAGACTTACAGAATTGCATATGTACCCGTTCAATCTGACTGGCTTTACAAAAAAAACATACTTCGCTACCATAATTTAGTATGGGTGTGACCAGCTTATCAAATAAATCAAGTGTATGTCTCGGGGATATGTTAACAAACCTATATAGGTATTTATTTAATTTGAAAATTGCCTTATGTGCTTGACCGGTAAGCGTTGCCTGACATTCAGAAAACGAACCACCGGAAGTTAATACTACCCCTAATAGTTAGCAGCGATGGACCTGTTTTAATGCATGAGCAAATTAAATATGAAACGACTGCATTAACAATAATTGAATCAATTATTTGCTTCTTACATTACTTCTTATGAACAGACTCAATAAAACCGGTCTGCTGCTTGATTCTCTTAATTGTGTTTGTTGCTCCCAAAGGATTACCTAAAAATCAAACTAGCTTTAGTTTAGTGCAGTGTGGCGGCTGTAAAAGGTCTCCCGGTCTACGAATCATTAGTGTTATTTTTACTGGTCCTTTGGGACCAACGAGACCTATACAGGTGGCTTTGAAGTAGAATACCGCTTAAGCTGGTGCTATGGGGCGTGAGAGGTTTTGCTTCTGACATTACTTCTCATGGACAGACTCAATAAAACCGAGTCTGCTGCTTTATTCTCGTAATTGTGTTTGTTGCTCCCAAAAGATAACCTTTATCAGTAGTTATTATCATTCACACTAGCTTTTGTTTAGTGCAGTGTGGTGCTGTAAAAGGTCTCCCAGTGCTACGAATCGGTTGTGATATTTACGGGTCCATTGGGACCAACGATCCCAGTATAGGCGGTTTTGAAGTAGAATACCGCTTAAAGAGGCACTACTTATATCTACGCGATTTTTAATGTAAAATATTAAATACTCAATATTACTGCATTTATATGTATACACAGCTATTTTATGAGTATTATAAGAAGAAACATGGTTCGTATTCCTATTCTTTAAGTTATTAATTATGATCAAAACAATATCTTGAATAAAATGCTGCCCTGCCGTTTATTCCTGCCGGAGAACTACGTGTTTTTACGATTTTCTCGGACATGCGCTGTGCGATTCAGTTGAACGAAAACAAACTATTCGGGGCAGTTCCGATAGTAAACGAATCGATCGGAGCTCTTCGCCAATCCGACGAGGCAGTTCCGATTGTAACCGAATAAGATCGGAAAATCTCCGCAATCAGCTTGTCTAAAACAATTACGAATACAATTTCAAAAATCCGATCTTCTCAATCCTGTTTTTTCCCAGCAAAACGCATATTACATGGGGTGAAATTATTGCCATTTACCTTTTTCATAGTCCTCTTTATGATTAGGTAAAGTTTCTATCAATATGTGGACACAAAGATATAGATAGAGCCTCTTTAAGCCGGGACTACTGGGCATGAGAGGTGTTGCTTCTTACATTACTTCTCATGAACAGACTGAATAAACCCGCGAGTCTGCTGCTTTATTCTCTTAATTGTGTTTGTTGCTCCCAAAGGACCACCTTTATCAGTATTTATTTTATGAGGCCTAGTGTTGTATATATGAATCTGAAACACATTATGATGGTTTTCAGAATGAATTGCCAACCACAATTCTTTCAGATCGCCTCCAGTCAGCCTAAATTTTATCGAATTTCACATTGCTATACAGACGTTAAAGAGACACACGGCAATCTTGAACGTTTATAACTCTCGACGACCCGTTAGATTTTCATCATAACTTGCATATATTCAATCATTATTCTACGAAACGTATAAAGGAATAAAGCAAATTGTTTTTGCATTTTACTCACAGTTGATTATATTGCACCAAACATATATTTAAACATATTGCGAAATAAATAGAAAACACGGAAAAAACGTCGGCTCTTTTAAGTATAAGAAAGAATGTTTAAAAGATACTGTATTAATAAATTGAATGCTTGATTAAAACTTAACGACTGCCATGTTTCCATTTAAGGTAGGACATCATGACAGTATTATTTGTACACGACATCAAAATATAAAGAGCCTAGCATAGCATGTAGTCGTACTTAAATAAAGATGCTAATAAATACTGTTATCATGACAGAATTATTATTTTCCGAAAACAATATTTAGAGTCTAGACTGTATTCTTATTTGTATAGGTTATTAGATTTTTATTCGGATATATGCAAGAGTTCTTTCGCGTATTTATATTGCTCGACTTTATTGCACACGCATTCTTAAATTAGAACATTAAAATAGGTTGTTAACATGTAATTTTCACCAAAATTATTTTTGACGCAAACATATTGTCGTTACATCGTGGGAATATTCGCGATGTAATCAACATTGTTTACACACGTGACAAACTTTCTTTGACATGAACAGAAAAGTGCACCAGTCACAATCGTGAAATCGTTACACACCCAGTATGACTTTACTACACGTCAATATGCGCGACTATTGACGTCTCCTGTTAATGTACATTGAAAGTAAACGGAGCTTGTAAATATATATGCAATATAGTGTTGTATTATTATATGCAATATAGTGTTGTATTATTATATGCAATAGAGTGTTGTATTATTATATGCAATAGAGTGTTGTATTATTATATGCAATAGAGTGTTGTATTATTATATGCAATATAGTGTTGTATTATTATATGCAATAGAGTGTTGTATTATTATATGCAATAGAATGTTGTATTATTATATGCAATATAGTGTTGTATTATTATATGCAATAGAATGTTGTATTATTATATGCAATAGAGTGTTGTATTATTATATGAAATAGAGTGTTGTATTATTATATGCAATAGATTGTTGTATTATTATATGCAATATAGTGTTGTATTATTATATGCAATAGAATGTTGTATTATTATATGCAATAGAGTGTTGTATTATTATATGCAATAGAGTGTTGTATTATTATATGCAATAGAGTGTTGTAATATTATATGCAATATAGTGTTGTATTATTATATGCAATAGAGTGTTGTATTATTATATGCAATAGAATGTTGTATTATTATATGCAATAGAGTGTTGTATTATTATATGCAATATAGTGTTGTATTATTATATGCAATAGAATGTTGTATTATTATATGCAATAGAGTGTTGTATTATTATATGCAATAGAGTGTTGTATTATTATATGCAATAGAGTGTTGTATTATTATATGCAATAGAGTGTTGTATTATTATATGCAATAGAGTGTTGTATTATTATATGCAATATAGTGTTGTATTATTATATGCAATAGAGTGTTGTATTATTATATGCAATAGAGTGTTGTATTATTATATGCAATAGAGTGTTGTATTATTATATGCAATAGAGTGTTGTATTATTATATGCAATAGAGTGTTGTATTATTATATGCAATATAGTGTTGTATTATTATATGCAATAGAGTGTTGTATTATTATTATATGCAATAGAGTGTTGTATTATTATATGCAATATAGTGTTGTATTATTATATGCAATATAGTGTTGTATTATTTTATGCAATAGAGTGTTGTATTATTATATGCAATAGAGTGTTGTATTATTATATGCAATAGAGTGTTGTATTATTATATGCAATAGAGTGTTGTAATATTATATGCAATATAGTGTTGTATTATTATATGCAATAGAGTGTTGTATTATTATATGCAATAGAGTGTTGTATTATTATATGCAATAGAGTGTTGTATTATTATATGCAATAGAGTGTTGTATTATTATTATATGCAATAGAGTTTTGTATTATTATATGCAATAGAGTGTTGTATTATTATATGCAATAGAGTGTTGTATTATTATATGCAATAGAGTGTTGTATTATTATATGCAATAGAGTGTTGTATTATTATATGCAATAGAGTGTTGTATTATTATATGCAATAGAGTGTTGTATTATTATTATATGCAATAGAGTTTTGTATTATTATATGCAATAGAGTGTTGTATTATTATTAATTCAATGAAGAATTTAATACAGCCAGCATATGTTTTGTATTTTATTTTCAAGAAAGAAGTTCGGGCTTTAAGATCCTAGACTGTATTTTATTTCAAGATAGAAGTTAAGTCTTCTTATTTGACAGATTGCTATATTAACATATGATAACTGTCTGTTGTTATTAACAATACGATACCGAAGATATTCTCTGTTAACGAGGTAGATAGGGGATTTTCTATGACAGAGTTAATACTCACAAACCAGAAACTGTATTATCTTAACATACGCATATCGACATTGTTTAGATCATTACAAGTGTGATGGATAATCCTATAAATGTAATGATACATGTAAATTGTTACTTCCGCTATTTATGCGATATTTAACTACGATTTTATAATGGAATAAGGAACGACATTGACTACATTACGCACGTTGTTGATGTAGAACTTAGTCATATGGCAATCCGATTTGCTGTCTTTATATGCGGATCATATTAACGATAAAATGACCACCAAGGGAAACACTTGTTCTATATCATCAATGGTTTCAGAGATTGGACAATTAGATCAATCTTCCAACATCATTAACGCTGTGCTTGGAATTCGCTTAAGGCGGTGATGCTCTGTAAACGGAGGAGTAATGTAGAATTGTGTACGTTATGTGGGTGAAATGATGGGTTATTATAAGTGTACAGTATACGTATTGCTACACTTAAATGCATCCCACCAATTTGCTATTAGTATACAAATTGCTACATTACTCCTGCCCTCAACAATGCAATGTTACAATTAGTAAACACATGGCTACTCTACACCACAACTGTCCACATTATGCGTTTTATTACAATACACACTCCGCTAACAACCTAACAATTAGTAAACACATTAATACATTACTCCTGCCCTCAACAGTCTTACAATTATTAAACACACTACTACTGTCCACAGTATGCGTTTCATTACCAACTCCGCTACCAACCTAACAATTAGCAAACACATTAATACATTTCTCCTGCTCCCCACCATACCAACAATTATTATATACATTAGTACTCACTCCACTCCTGTCCATATCAATCGAAATGTTCTTATTAATTTGCACTGTCTTTTTTTTTTGTTGTTCTGGCTTCTCCCAAGTCATTAAGTATATGCTTTGTAGCTTTTTAGGCTTTTATGTTTTGTATATTTTTATACATAAATGAGCAAGTATGTGTTATACTTATATTTCCTACTAATGCTACCTTGTTTGTTAGATAATATAATCTGACAGGGTTATCTTTACTTACACTGTCTAGTTTTATTGAGATTACAGTAAAATAATACACTAGAACCTGGTTTAAACCCCACAAAGGCATTTTTGCCACTGAACGTTCCAAGGCGGTAGCCCTATTGTCAACGCAGCTATGTTTTTAATGTAGTATCTTTCATTTTATTCATCTTTGTTTTAATGCGTCTGTTGACGTTGGTTCTTGAATGCTACATTTCCTGTTCAACATTTATGTCTGCTTTTAAATCAAATATGACTTGCTTATTATAAATTGCTGTTTAAATTGCATCAATAATATATTTAAAGATTTAGTGGAATAGCAAAGAGCAATTATAACACATCTACACGATGTATTACCTTTATATATATATGCTACCATATTTAATGTCAAAATTACACTAGATGAATAAACAGAGGCGCTAATTTCAATGCTTGGTATATACCACTATAATTGCATTTCCCATCGGCCTCCATTATAGACTTTTGGCCTACAAACTTTGTTTAAAGAACTATCTTAGAGACACTCAAATATGACCAGTAAATTGGGGGTAATGTGATGCTTTCAACCTCTAATATTTCACTGAAGTAAATATATGCAAATATACTCACAGTACAATTGTATTCATAAAAATGCAAATTTCAGTCAACATATCCTAAATCAACATGTTTTATGATGAATATTATATTGTTTATGTTTTTACGGGGATTTGTTATGATTTTAGTAATTGAATTCAATCAGAATCTACCTTACAATCTGACTATATGCCCTAATAGACCCTATACTTCTTTCAACCAATCACAAGCCCCAAATCAATAGTGGTATCTGACCTAAAATCTCAGTCTCACGGAAACCAACCATTCGCAGCGTCTCGATGTAATTATTATATTTTGTTCATAATAAAGAAGCATATTTAATTTTACTATCAATGATTACGTATTTTAAACATATTATCAAGTTTGCATGCTTTACATGAAAATCTGTTTCTCCACATCTTGTTCATTAACAGCAGTGCATTTGGCGTCACTGAAAGAATCATACTTTTCCCTTGAGACCTTGCGTAAAAATAAACTTGTCTGGCTTTAATTGTTTAAACGATGAGTTTTCTCAGAATTTCTCTTGCACAATTGTTCGATATAAACAAGACGTCGTTTTCATCGTGAATGAACGCTACAGGTGTGGTAAGTATACATTTCATATACATTCAGTCCATCACTTGGTATTTTTGTTGAATTTCTAGAGATGTTACAGATGTAAAAGTTCAGTAAATGTGATTTAACAGAAAGAAGTAAATTACATTTGATGCAACTGTACGTTAATCATAATTCATAACAGTTTTACTGATTGTTTACACGACGAAAATAACAAATATGCAAGGTTATAATAAAAGGCAGGCAGTCTGAGGACAACCGTATATGATATTTCAAGCCGTATAGGTCAGAAACATTTGAAATAAGTTTATAGTCAAACTGGTCTCAACATTTATCTAGTCAAACCATTGTTACCTCAAGAAGGTCCCGTGCTGAAGTTCAAGAGCTATAGGAATTAAAATAATAAGGTTAATTCAAGCTTACATCTTCACAGAAATACAACAAAATCAACAAAAATGTTGTGTTTTTAAATGTACTGAATATATGATTAAAATATTAAATAAATATAGGCCTTGTTTTACAGGTTCGCAATGTGATGCGTGTATGCTTCTATAAATATAATCGGCATCGATTTTATTTAAATCATGTATATTTGTTCCTTGCGACTAACACCCTCCAATCCAAGCTCACTGTTTACAAGTAAATAATCGTATATGAGGTTCATACAGTTCGTGCGTGCAATGAACCCATTTTATATGAAATATACGTCCATTAGTTTCTTCGACAATCACCTTAGCAACCGGAATAAACATTTTACAAGAGGGCAATTATTTATAATCAATTTGTTTTCATGAATGATGAGATTGCCTGTCCATTTGCTATTAGTATAGACTAGAAAACCACATAGAAGGTACTCAGTGACTTTGCAGAAGACAGATCAACAAGAGAATAAACAATTGAGGGCACGACAAAATAATAATCCAAAACTCAAAATTAAATTAGAAAATTGAGAGAGTATGAGAATGGACCTTTGGAAACGGCCGAACACGAAAAACACGAAATATTGCTGTCTCGGTTGCGTGTTTTTGCGTGTTTTTGGGTTTACTGTGTTCTGTGAAAGCTGCATTTCCTGTACATGTATTTCGCTGAATATTATACTGATACATTGTTTTTCACCACCAGCTATCAAATCCACAGATGAAATACCATCGCTTGATAAAGTTTATCTCTTCTTGATTGCTGTGTCTGTTGCTTCCAAAGGATTCCATTTTTAGTATTTATTGTATTAATACCTGGTAATCAATTTGTACGCTATGTCAATCAGGTTTTCTTCGCGCGTTTATTTCGTCCTATATCTATTTCGGCAGTTTTATCAATATATTCATTTAATTTTCCTATGATTCTTTAGCGTTTGTAATTCACGTAAGGTTCACATGTTCCTCCTGTTGACCAACAATTTAAAATGCACGCAGTTCAGTATGCCATTCCAGTAATGCCGGAGCTCCTATCAATCTCCTAGTTATAGTTTTCCAAATAGATAATTATACAATTAACATATGTTAAGAGCTATATTGCAAATTACTATTTCGTTATGTATGTAAGTTAAGATATATATATTTCAGTATCATTGATTCATCAAGCTCATTCCACTTAACCGAGATTATAATACCAATGTTTGCAGTATATTTAAGTAGTGGAAGTGGAACAGACGAATCACTGACTTGCCTACAGCGTAATACATAGAAAACTTTCTCAGAATATCATTACATCTGACAATATATGCTGAATACAAATGACCAATTAACGGCTCGTATAACCAGTGTTCAAAGCAAATGTAAATGTTTCGCTCCAGGGCAAATAGAAGTGATTCGAATGCGCGCATCATTTATAAAACGTTGCACTTCAAATGAAACCACTTGTTATAATTATGATTCTATTATTACAACAAAGGGATATAGTTTCATTATTACATAATGCGATATAGCTTCTTTCTACTTATCTAAATGTTTATAATGGTCAGATAGCTATTATCTTTGCTTGGAGAGTATAGGTTTATTCATTCTAAAACAAATGTCCAGGTGTTATTGAGCATGTTCAGCTGTGTAACATTAATCCCAAATAGAACTTCTTTAAATGCTCTTTCTTTACGATTAGGTTGCCTTATATCTCACTACACAGTGCAATGTTACTGTTTGACTTATATTAATAAAGTTACCGCGCCATGCTGAAATTAAAGTATCAAAGTAAAAGGTATATTTTATGACACTTCATTAACCGTCACTGATTTGAAAAAAAATGGAATGTTGATCACGTGTTTCTTTATACCTTGAGTGCTGTCATCTAGTTCACAATTTTGTATTGTCACGTCAGCGTTGGACAAAATGTCATTTATTTTCGATCAATTAAACTGTCATGATTATTTCGCTTCACTTCCAATTTCAGACTGCTTTAATCTCACCTGCAACAACAACACACATGCATGTGAACATATTTATAACAGAAGAACACACTAAGAACTACGTTTTATGGCGCAATAAATATCCTACCGTGATTTTCAAGGCTGTACCAGACCTTAATATGCCACTAACCATGTATATCACATAAAAACTAATGAGGACGTTTAAATGTCCATTATATAGCAAATAGTGTCACAAATATAAATTGATTTTTTTCGTAAAGGACAAACTTTAGATAGGTACCACTAAACATGATACCAGTGGCATGCATGTTATAGTATTTAGATTATATTTATATTTAGGTTATATACATTGTCATCGAAATGGAATAGTAGATCTTGTGATTCTTAATTGTTAAATTATTCAACCTACTTGTCTTTTCTCAGAGTGTATTGGTTGGTGTTGTACCATGACGGCAAGTAAATACGATGGTCGGCATGTAACTACCATGTCGGCATGTAAATACCATGGTCAGCATGTATCTACCATGGTCGGCTTGTAAAAACATTTATATTTAAATCTCTTCTGATGCCAGTTGGAATATATATTTATGTACTTTATTGAAGCTTTAAATTCATGCTAAATACAACTTAATATTCATCAGTTTTGATACTCGTACTTCAGTAAACACTGTACGTACAATAGTTCATAGCAGTATCAGTCGTGAAACAATATCACTATAACCCTGTGTGTTTACAATAAATATGAATTATTTAGATTATGGTTATCTAAGGTACTTTGGCATTTTTGTTTAATTTGTACTTGACTTCTTATGACATTGAATTCAAGTTTTCATACAATTTTATTAGATCCTGGGACGCTGCATATAGGGGATGAAATAAAGATACAAATATTGATATATCCACCGGCATATGCTTGCCATCTTCAGAATGGTTAAAATGCTGTACTCAGTCTGTTGATTTTTATGAATATTGAGTTCTGCTCAACCCGGGGCTAGAGGACGTGAGCGGTAGCTAGCATATTTCACTACCGCTCATGAAGTCTCAATCAAACCGAGACTGCAATATGTTGTATGTGTCGTGCTTGTTTCCAAAGGTCCATTATCATACTGTCGCAGGATGACCCTAGTGGTTGGGTCTGACACAGGAAAGAATCAATGACGGTGAATGCATTTACATAAGTTTAATGCAACTTTTAAAATATGATAAATATATATACAATTATCTAAAAAAAACAAGCGAATACACAGATGAAATATGAAAAGAATGTTCTCATGAACGTTTAAGACGTTCTTAGTATTGTAACAAATACTGAATGTATACGACACTAAAGTGTTGTTAAAGTTATAACAATGTTAATCTATGATATAGCGCGATAACAGTGATGCGCGAGAGCTCATGAAGATAAAGATGCGCGAATCCAATGGGTGATTGTCATCAAATTTCAGATAGAAATTAGTATATGTGGATTTTATTCGAAACGCGCATACTTCTGACTAAAGGTCGGAAGTTTAGATTTCCTTCAATGATTTCAATGCATGTATCGTAGTCTAGAGAACATACGGACTCTTTCTACTCACTCACAGTTTCAGTTTGCGAAAAAAGTATGTTCATTCTGTAATTGTAAACTAATATTGGAAAGCTGTGCTAAATCAAACAGGCTCTCTCACATATCCATTACTCTTCAGAGCGAATATGTTGTCTGACTGTTTATTATAACATAAATAAAATGCTACAACATGATGGAACCAACAATGAGATCGTTCAAGTAGTGTGAACAAACGTCAGGTATTTTCTCATAAAAAAATTCAGGAACATGTACGGAATATTTCCATTCGTCTCGATGTTTACATCTTAAGCATAGTTATTATCCTTTAGACAATTAACACACGTTCATATGTTAAGGAAACATGTTGCAGACAGAAATAACACTTGTACACGTCGTGTCGACACACGTTAATTTATTTCTCAGTTTGAAAGGTCAAGAAATATGAAAAGATCGGACAGGGAAATTCTTAATAAAAACAAGTATAAAAGTCGAACAGGAAATGCAGCTTTCACAGAACACAGTAAACCCCAAAACACGCAAAATGACAAACATAAATGGCAATAATAATAAGAAATAAAGTCATATGACGTCACAAATACAAAAAGGATTGACAATAGGGCTACCGCCTAGGAACGGTCAGAGGCAAAAAAGGGCGCTGGGGGTTTAAACCAGGTTCTAGGGTGCACCAAACCTCACACTTACCCTACTGTCATCCCAATAAAGCGGGACAGTGTAAATAAAATCCCAGCCATGAACTATTCTCTAACCAACAAGGCAGCAATAATAGGCAATATAAGTAAAAAACAAAGATGCTCGTGTATATATAATACAAAATGGAATAGCCTAGAAAACCACAAAGAAGGTACTCAATGACTTGGCAGAAGCCAGAGCAACAAGATAATAAACCATTGAGTGCAGGACAAGACACTATTGCAGAAAACAACGAACGTCACCGTCCATTTGCGGAAAGCATAGTTTCGAATTGTAAATGGGTCCAGCACCAAGCATGCAGTGCGTTTCAAGATGATAGGGTCATAACCTATTTTGATCAACCTTTTAACAAGTTGAATAAAGATAGTATGAAAGTGATCATGACCAAAGTCACCGAAGTTTGTAAGTCACGTCGCCATAGGAGTAAGGTTGTGATTGTCCTTGTCGTAGAAGAGTTCTTAAATTACTTTTATATTTGGAAAGAATCAGGGTTACGATAATAAATGTGTGTAAAGCTTTATTTCATCTCCAGTATCCTGAAATTTTAATTGTCTATTCAATATGTATGAAAATTGTGTAAAAACTGTTTTAGACAAGCTTGTACCAAGACATTATCGCAGAAGTATGTACATATGCAAATTAACTTTTAACGAATGAATTCAATATATACAATCTCTAGTTATTGAAACAGATCGAGTGATTTAGGCGAGTGTAAAACCTTTGTGATAATGCTATAATCTAAAATAAACATGTTTAAGTGTACAGTGCTTTGGGTGGTATAGAATCACTTGGGTTAAACGTCTAATTTTAAAACAAAAATATTTTTTTTATTTAATTTCTGATTTAGATTTACTCTTTTAGTTGTATGATAGCAAAATTTCTAAAATTATTGTCCTGAAACTGCGATTTTTTAATAGGCGTTTTTTCACCAATATTTACATAATTTCATTTTATCCTTAAAAGTGCCAAACTTCAACAAGTTACCTTAAATGATGATTGCATTTTGACTTTTGTCCCTAACATTTGTTAAAACAGCAAATATTTATTTCTGAGTTTATTGTGACAGTATGAATTTTTCGTTTCAAAGACACAATTCATTCAGGTAGTATATAATCATTTTTTCTCAGAGGTGTTGCAGTGTGCACGTAGTGATATATTTTGCATGGAAAAATGTCCCAAATTATTTCACCGTTGAATAAATGTACGCTTATATGATATATCTTCAAGCCTGGAAAGTTTTAAAATAATCTAAAATATCTGAGCTGAGAAAATTGGATTTAAACAGGAAATGATTCTTTACTACCAATGATTCTATACACCCCAAAGCACTGTATTTGTATAAACAGCAGATTTCTTTTAATCAAACAGATTTTCAAATTTATAGCATAGTTCGAAATGATCTACTAACATCTTTTATATTTGTTGTGTTTACAAACCTCTCAAACTAACTAGATCTAATATAATAGCTTATGTACATAATATTTCCATGTGTTCAGTTTGCTCATTGATTTTTATTTAGGTACTTGTGACTGTCTATACTTAATTCAGTAAAATGCAACAGAAATCACAACAACATGATTTCTGTCAAGTGTCAATACACCTAATATATACTGACGGTCAATGAAAACGCACCATTAATTCCATGTTTATGCTGTTGGATTATTCGAAAACCATTTAGAATAACTGCTGAAGAGTATTTGCTATTTTGTAAATATCGCATCTTGATACCTAACTTGTCTCCCGCGTTTTATGACAAGCAGTCACGCAGATATTTACTTTGCCATTTATCAATGTTTACTATGGATACTAAAAAGAAAAACTGTTCCACTAAATGTTAAGCTGCATTAATTTTTCGCGGAATAAAACCCATTTGGTTTTACTGGCCTTTTTATTGTTTGACTCCTTTCGAAAAAATGATTTCTTTGTGCAATGTTACTGAAGAAAACCGAAAAATGCACATGTGTTTCATAGCACCAATGAGGAATGCACTAAATGCAGATATACACGTACAATAAAGTTAAATGTCGACTCGTTATACGGATTATATCATATTTTGTCCAAAATGCCTCAAATTCTAACTTTTAAAATGATTTGTATAACGAGTTCTGTGAGACATTAACAATATGAGATTAAAGTCATTCACGCGAGGGATTTCCCTTGATTGAGTAAACACGTATTGAATTAATATAATGATTGTAAAACCAGCTCATTTGATCCTTTGATCATGTTGATATGCTTAATTTCTGCCGCTTCACGATATCGTTTTGCTCTTACGATAATTCCTCGGTTATTCTAAATAATATGGCATATCTAATGCACAGAGCCTAGCCTATAGTTTTGAATGGAAGCAATTTTTCATTACTAACATATTGATGTTAAATCGTTTCTAAAACGAGTCCTGTGAGACATTAACAACATGAGCCGGAGACATTCAACATTCAACAATCTCTGCCAGGGTAGTCTTCATCCACTTTCACCTCGGTCAACGACTCAGACAGTAGTCTGCGTTCAGCGAAAGACCTCCTATTTTGAACAATTTAAGATGTATTTAGGTTTGCACTTTAACTTTAGGTACGCTGTTTAAATATATCAGATTTTAGAAAGTGCTAGTATCCACACACGCTATGCGGTAAGCTATGTCAAAAGCAATAGTGGGGTCTGATCTAGAAGCATTTTGAAAGGATTGACGGCGACTTTATCATGATATGCCGACGGATAATCTTTATTCTACCGCAATATATTTATTAGTCTTATTAACTGTTTATTATCTTAATTATCGGTGTACAGATATTGTGTAAACCGATAATGTAAAGTTAGCCAGTGGTGTAATGTGTATGCCAGGAACGACAATTATGGGTAGGAATTAGCCTGATGGAGTTGAATGTTACTGGATCCATAGAATGATTGTAATACACAGAGGCTTGGATAATAGGCTAACGTCGTTTGCCCAAATTGCATGGAAATAACTAGACAGGCGATTAATGTGTTTGTTCCATCTATAACTGTTGTATACAGGTGTTATTAGTGGGGGACCTTGTATAACCAGTTCAACATTGAAGCCCAAAAGTAGTATTGGCAGTCCGAATCATTAACATCTATATGCGCATAAGTTTTCAAAAATAACTGAAAATCCAAAAAATAATGCAGCCAACAATGAGTTGTTTATTTAAGTTTATGCAAACGGTAGCTATATTTTCTTCCTATTTTCATAAACAAACATCACTCGAATCTTGCCATTGGCCTCTCAGTCTCAAATGATCAATTATTTATCATTATAAATGGTTATATCAATAAACCGAAAAGCCAAAACATGCTGCAAACAGCAATGGCACGTGTACTTCTTAATTGTCGATAACTGTTAGCTATTTGCTTAAGTCTTCTATTTTAAGTGGGTGAACTTGATATATTTGAGTGTGAGTGATATGTACATCTATGGCTAACTAATGCTATTTAATGAACTTGAATTTATGACGATATGTTGTAATTGCAAATATATAAAAAGAAGTGTTGTTAATATAAAACATACATATTTACTTTCCTCCAGGTAAAACGTATTATATATTGATGACGGATATAAGTCACCATGAAAGGGAGAGACAGACTTTTGTATTTTCAGATTTATATGTAGGCTATAAACTATTGTATTGTGGTTTAATGCTGAATAAAACTGTTATGTTATGTTATTTTAATGACACAATTTTAGAGTATTTTTTAGACGTAGTACAAACGTCGACCAGGATATGTAGCATTCACAGAACACAGTCAATCAAAACACGCAGGCACAATAGAAATCACAAAGAAAATCCTATACCACGAATACACACGTGTTGGCAATAGGGGCACCCTTTTTGAACGGTTAGTGACATAATTGACGCTGACGGTTCTTTAGGTGTAACTATCTGAAATGATATTGTTTTGCTACCCGTGAATGTGTATTACTAGTTAAACAATAAGCCAATTGATATGTGTTATTTCACGTGTTGACAAGCGTTATACTTTAGTTGCCAGAAATACAGAAACTTCTCCTGTACTAATATCATTAATACTAGACAGTTGTGCACTATGAATTAAATGAAGAGGCGAAATATGTATCAACAGTAATAACAGTCTTATAGTGTCAAAACAAAGAAACTTACCGTTATATGCATGTCATCTTCGGGATGACTCATATGTTCGTACTATTGATATTTTAAATATTGCTTTCTGCTCACAACACAGGGCTAGTAGGGGTGAACGGAAACAAACAATTTCCACTACCATTCATAAGTATTAAATGTGATCCCACTCATATAAGCTATAATTGTAGTATGTTTACGTGAATATGTTATTTGTGCCTCCAGACGAGTGTGTTACGATGTAGAGATACAGTGTCTCAGCGTGTGTTGCAGCTATCGTGAATGCATACGTTTGATTGCTGTGTCTCTCATCATAGTAGGCGCCCTACCGTAGTTCGTCCGTAGGTTGTCTGTCCTTGGTTGTTCGCAAATAGTTCTCCCTATATACACTGAACAAAACTGCTAAGTATCAACTTTTGTATCTTAATTAATTTTCTTATTTTAAATACATTTTAGAATAGATAGTATATTGTTTTGACCCATAGTTTGTAAAACATTTATTTTTTGTTTAAATTGTTACATATTTTGAGAGTAACTCTCCCTTTCTATGAATACATGAAATGTACTGATAAAACACATAACATGAGTCAAAGATCGCTTAAAGATATAAAATTCTTAAAATTGGTATGAAATAATAGAAAAAAACATAAAATTTCACCCATTTATCGCAGATTTTCCGTCTATAAAAAAAATGAAATATTGATAATCTTAAAATACTTCCGTTTACATTGAATATTGTTTGAACTTCAAGCAACTGTAAATATTTCGAAAATGTCTTTTGCAAACGTATTTGTAGTGGTAATGCTAGTAAAACATGATGTCAAAATAATTTTAACTGACATATTTTAAAATTACGAACATCGAAAACTTTACTAATTATAAGTACTTAATAAAATCCAATATGCCCAGTTGTTTAAGTGTTATATCTTATTTCTAAGAAACACATTGACTTAAAAGTTTTAAAATATGTTCATGCAATCAGAGCAGACGATTTACACTCGTTATTTTGCAGTTTAACCCTATCTTCTATCAAGCTCAAAATACACAAAACAATGAGAATATTATTAATCTATTCTTAGGTCGATACTTAGCAATTTGGTTTATTATATAATTCTGCTTTGTAAACGTGAATCTCTGAGATCCCAAATTTCGAATGTTGCCATTGTATATATATAGATATTATAGTAGCGTCGCATGTGCAGTTGGCGGCGGTACAACTACTCCCTGTGCTTCCAATCAGAACAGTTATTCAATTTTATTTTTTGGCAATCTTTCTTTAATTTTGAATAGTTGGTTCCACTACATCAACCCTTATAATGTTATGAAAAGTGTGTAATCACCCTTAAGACATTTTGTCTGCTTTTTAATTTACTCTTTTTGACTGTATGACTCACACAATGCCATCTATTTTCAGTGTGTCGTAGTCATACTCACACAATGGCGTCTATTTGCAGTATGTTGTTGTCATACTCACACAATGTCGTCTATTTGCAGTATGGTCGTTGTAATACTCACACAATGCCGTCTGTTTGTATTATTGGTCGTTGGAAAAATAAGTTGCCAATGTGTCTTATATGTCTGTTGCTTTGTATGTTGATAAAGGTAAACTTTTAAACATGCCGTCTATTTACCGTATGGTCGTTGTCATACTCACACAATGCCGTCTATTTTCAGTATAGTCATTGTCATACTCGAACAATGCCGTTTATTTGCAGTATTGTCGTTGTCATACTCACACAATGTCGTCTATTTTCAGTATGGTCGTTGTCACACACACACAATGCCGTCTATTTCCTGTATGATCATTGTTTTACTCATACAATGTCGTTTATTTGTTGTATTTCGTTGTCACACTCACACAGTGCCGTCTAGTTGCAGTATGGTCATTGTCATACTCACACGTTGGCGTCTTTTTGCAGTATGGTCGTTGTCATATTACAAAATACAATCTATTTGCTAAATGGGCGTTGTCAACATCACACAATGACATCTATTTGCTGTATGGTCGTTTTCATACTCACAAATCCGTCTATTTGCAGCATGGGCATTGTCATACATCATGTCGTCTATTTGCAGGATATGCGTTGAAATGCTGGAAGTGTATAGCACACGACTGCGAGTTAGAACCGGCTAAAAATATCAAGTCATCCGAAGTCACGTGTGATGATGGACAGAAATGCATGGTAAGAGTATATATTTCTAAAAAAACAACATTTTATCAATTCAAACTCGATAATTGTATATCGGCAAATATAGGCACTCCTAACGATACATTCATGAACATTCGTCTTTAACAAATGATATTTTGGTTCGATTCCGCGTGACCACAAAGTCCAGAAGAGGAAAAGGTGGATGCCCCACTCAAGAACGGCATATTATTTTCAAATTTTCAGGGATTATCCACACGTATCTTATATAATTTCTATTTGAGCGGAGGAATCTTAACTGTCGACCATGTTGGAATTTACTATTATATCATAACTCTGAACATGCAAATGCGGATGACAGTTTTAAAAGCCTTAATTGTCTGGTTATGAAGTCAAATGACACCTATACATTATATTAAAAGCCTCTATCCCGCCATCAACAGGCACATTTTACAACAGCAGTACACCTTTTCCAAACCTACAGACGACGATGAAAATATCGTATATACATAACTTGCATAGTGTGAGAATCCTTACTCTAGAGTCGGAATATAAATGGCTTGAACCTGCCAGGCCAAACCCCAAAACTGTAGCGTCGAATTATGAGTTACCACCTCATAACTCATTTATCTCATATTCAATCACCGGTATTTTAAGAACACGAGTACATACCCTTACTTTTAATAGGCACATACACATTAGTATATGAAATAAACACCTAGATTGAGTTTTGCTAAACGGTTTTGTAATTTAATGTTGCCGTTATTTCGTGGGTTAGCTTCTTTAAGGTCATACTAATACATCGAAAATTGGTATTCATTTAATATTGCATCCTTAATGCAATGGCACCGTTGTTCCGCACTGCACCATAAACTGAAATATGCACATATTTAAAACGTTAATGACAAAGGCAATATAACATAAAGAGTGGTGAAGACAGATTAACGATTTGGACGGTCAGCAGGCAATAAAGCCCATTGGTTAGCTTAAATCGATTTTGTGCAATGCAGTTCATGTTTTAAGTAAATGTAATTATCGTATCAACTGTTTGATACATGCAACGATTCATACAGTACAGTACGACTGTATTTTGTCAAGTAAACACACTGTTGAGTGATTCATATAAACGTACTTAATATATATCCTAGATAGAACTTCTAAGATTTGTGAATTTCATCATCATTCTGTGACTCTGAAATGTTTTTTCAAAAACACATCGTTGGTCTGGGAAATAAAATTTGCCATCATCTGTGTCTTATAGAACCGGTTTAAACCCCCAGTGGCCTACTTTGCCACTGACCTTTCCAAGGCGGTAGCCCTATTGTCAACCCTTTTGTGTTTGTGATGTCGTTTGTATTTATTATTACTTTTGCCTTCTTGTTTGTTTGTTTGTGTGTTTGTTTCTGTGTTTTGTGGTTGACTGACCTCCTTGAATGCTACTTTCCCTGTCCGATCTTTTTATATTTCTTTATATCACATCACATTGGTAGAAAAAAATGGACAAAATGCACCTGTTCTATAATGTCTGGAATCTGTAGATGCCTTGTTGACACTGACCGTTCCAATGCAGCACCCTTGTTAACTCTTTTTCTATTTGTGATGTCGCATAATTTGTTTCTTTTTATCCATTACGTGGGAGTATTAACGTTCATACCCCATCCAACCCTTTCTCCATGAAGCGAAAATGGGGTTGGCTGGGGAATGAATAAAAAACTTAATTACGGCTTAAAATATTGCATATTGTAAAATATTGCATATTGTAAAATTAAAACATTTAATTGGTAATTTAAACAGGATATTGCATTTCGCAGTTAAAAGTTGATTTTAAACGTGTTTTATTGTCGAAGTATCCGTTATAAAATCCTGCGAATTGATGCTTTCCCGTCGCTTAATTGAAATAAGGTGGGACCACGTAATGAAATACAAAAATATTGCAGTCTTGGTTTGATTGAGACTGTTCATGAACGGTAGTGAAACGTGCGTGCAACCGTTCACGCTCTCTAGCTCCGGGATGAGAGAACTCAATATTAATCATGTCAATAGTGCAGACATTTAAGCCATCCCGAATATGTACAAACCTTGTACGATATCATTTCCCGATTTTGATAGATCTGATTGCTTAAGAATGCCAACGTCACATAGCTTTAAACGTAAAGTTTAGAAATACGACCAAGGCGGCTTGTAATACTGATTGGAACGTTCTATATAATTCCGCATACTTAGATGGCATTGCATTGTCTCTCAGAAATATAATTTAAATGCAGCGAAAACTACGAAACCTAGCAAGATCGTCACTATTCGTCCTTGTGAAATCTCCTGGCTAATATCAGCGTACGAACATTTATTTAACACAAAGAACATATAACAAATGCCAAACTCCGATTTCTCCTGGAGCGATTTCAAACGACAAAGAAAAACGAAATAACCAACACCATTCAAAAAGCGATAGCCCATTATTATAACGCAATGATCGATAAACATAATAGTTCTCAAACAAACAACAATACTTGTTTTAAAGTCGCTAAACAAAAATAAACAAAAAACAGGACTCAAATACAATTCCTACGCTGTTCTAAAATAATACCGACGCTACCGACGCAGCCAATCCTTTGTTGACGACAAGGACACACAATTACCGACAATTATGAACTATTCATCTAAAATAAGGATTACACCCCAAGACGTTTCAGACATTCTCAGCAATCTGGACGTATCAAAAGCTTCTGTGCTAGATGTAATCATCCACACACTACTCAAAGAAGACTCTGTCGAAATCTCAATTCCGTAATATATCTATTTTAACACGTTATTGCAGAATTTCGACTATCCATCCCCATTAAAACAAACCAACGTTATACATACATTAAAAAAGGCTGATCCCTCTAATCCAAGTAACTATCGACTTATTGCACTATTAAGCTGTATAAGTAAAACATGGGTAGATGTGTATTCTATTATCTATTTAACTTCTTATTCAGACACGGAATGCGTACATGTGCTCAATTTGGATTTTACTATCAACCTACTTTCATATCTCTATAATGAATTATGTAAAACTCTCATTTTCACACCGGAGACGGAAAAAGCTCTAATCCTACTTAAAGGGCTTAGATTAAAATGCAGCTCTCCTAATGAACCCCTGTTTAAGAATTCAGTCACATACAGACCTCTATGGACATGTGACACACCAGGAACAACACATCATTTCTTGCTAGTGTGTTCAAATGTCACGGAACAAAGACGGGCACTCCTATCCAACTTACCATTTTCACGGTCTCAGCGCATCTCCTTTTGGTTCTTTAGAACTTTCTTATTAATTAAACGTCGATTTATTTAAGAGTGTGCAGGACTTTATAGTCTAACCCGTAAATTTGCATCCTAATCGTACATGTGAGGCCAATCGATGGTGATATGATAGGGGCTGTACACCGGTGTTGAATTGTATCTGAATGTATGTTTCATCAATCGATGGTGATATAATAGGGGCTGTACACCGGTGTTGAATTGTATGTGAATGTATGTTTCATCAACCGATGGTGATATGATAGGGGCTGTACACCGATGTTGAATTGTATGTGAATGTATGTTTCATCAATCCATGGTGATATGATAGGGGCTGTACAGCGGTGTTGGATTGTATGTGAATGTATGTTTGAGAAGTTGTTTTTACCATTTGTTTTTCCTCATTTTCCTCATAACATCTTAAATATCAGCCGAGAGTATTGCTTCACGTTTTGAATTTTGTGATCAGCTACTACCCTGATTAATTGCTTCATTTTTCTTGATTATTGTATCCTGCATTATTGTCTTACTTTTCATGATTAAAACTATTTATGTTACCTAGCCATAACAATATGTGACTTCTCTAAATGGACATGGATTTATATCTACTTATATAAGCTTTGATAAACTTGTTTACAGATCCTTGCTATTTATAACCTTTACATAATATATATGTGAATACTACGAAATAGTAAACCAATGCGGTAGCCCTATTGTCAACCCGTTTGTGGTGTCATATCTTGCATTTTAATCATCTTTGTAAGTATTGCTTGTTTCTATATCTGTCAGTGGTTGTCTGTTGTTATTGTTGCTTGTTTCTATGTCTGTCAGTGGTTGTCTGTTGTCCTTGAATGCTACATCTCCTATTCGACTTTTATATCTACATTTGGGTCTGCATGCGTGAGTTATATGTGATGTCTCGTCAGACAGACAAATTAATTTTAGATTAAAGTTACACGAGCATCTTTCTGTGTTACTTATATTGCCTTTAATTGCTGCCTTGCTGGTTAGAGAATAGTTCATAGCGGGGATTTCTTTATTTACACTGTCCCGTTTTATTGGGGTGACAGTAGGGTAAGTGTGAGATTTGGTGCACCCTAGAACCTGGTTTAAATCCCCAGCAGCCTTTTTTGCCACTGACCGTTCCAAGGCGGTAGCCCTATTGTCAACTCTTGTATGTGTGTGATGTCTTATTTTGCCTTTTATTCATTTTTATATATAGTTGTTCTTTGTTTCTGTGTGTGTTTGTGGTTCACTGTCGTCCTTGAATGCTACTTTTCCTGTTCGAATTTTATATCTATATTTAAACATATTCATTTTGGACCCTTACTGGGTGCAAGCTCTTTTAAATGTACGTTGTCTTTGCCGTGTAATGTGCAATTAGTTAAATAAATGTGACATGTACTGTGTATGTTAGGCTGTATTATAATTAATGCAATAGACTACAATATCAATTAATTTAAAAATAGTTTGCGAGTGAATGATTATCACCTTCGCCGCATGGGTATTTGTACGTAGAACTCATGAAATAAAATATCGCACAGTATAATCTCTCAGAACTCAACACGAGAGTTTGATTCTGTGTTATGTTTTGTTTTATGTATGAATGTATCGTTTTAAACGGATGCACACCTCCAAAGCAGATATGTGTATGATAAGTAGGATACATCAAACACACATTACAGATAATGTTTGTTTGTTTTTTAAACGGAGATTAGCTTTCGCCTTTGATATTTAACCTTGCAACATCAAAACATTACGCTCATCTGCTTTTAAGATGATATTCACGACATTAGATTAAACATTTATAAATGTACGTATATTCGCTCTCAATTTTGTACGTTTTTACTTTTAAATGCATATGCTGAACTAAAAATGAAACCTCAGTTTTCCTTTTCAGGGAAGTTTGACGAACGTTTTCTTGCCAGGGACTTTCGCTTTCAGTTGCATAGACACATACATGTATATTACTTCGAAAATATAAACGTGTACTATATATGAATAGTAATCTTCATATTTTTTCAGAAAGTCCGTTACAGGATGTACGACAATATTACTCACTACGACTCTGTTATAGGGACCTGTACAGCAGGGCCATGTCTCGCTACAACGCCGGATGAGTTCCAAAAGTGCTTATCAACTCCAAAACTGTACATGATCAGTGGATGCACGTTGCGCACGTGTTGCTCAGACCGGGACCTCTGTAATGGCGCGGTGAATACGTCACCACATTGTGTGTTAATTGTTGTTACATTGTTACTGACAATATTTGTGAGATGCCTTTCAATGGGAGGCTTTACATGATTCGAACACAGTTTCATGTCAATATGATTATATTAACATTTATTGCATACGCATTTACAAGCTCCGTTTACATTCAATGCAACAGGAAACGTCAATATTAGCTCATATTGACGTGTAGTTAAGTCATATTGGGTGTGTAATGTTTACTCGTTCTTGATTAGTGCAATCTTCTTTTCATGTCGTTGGTTTCAATGTGAAATTCCCACGATGTAAAGATAATATATTTGTTTTAAATAAATATTTTTGATGAAAATTAAATGTTAAAACCTATTGTTTTGTTCTAATTATTCGTTGTTATATTAATAATGCGTATGCAATAACAAGGTTATTAGATTTGTATGGGATATATACACTAGTTCTTCCGCGTATACATATTGCGCTCCTAAAGTCGTACGCAGAAGGCTGAGAACTCGTATATTATTAGATTATTATTTATACAACAACCAAATACCTAAGATATACAAGTTTTTTCACAGGTCCTTATGTTTGTTTGTTCTGTTATATACTGTTTTCTGTTCTCATTGGTATGTTACGTAGCATCTGGAGTTAATTTTTATTTAAATTATCTAATGACTTATAAATATACGATGCTTTACATCAGCTTCGGGAAGTGTTTGCTCATCAGTTGAACTATGAAAAAAAATATAAATGCCGTTTCAAAATAAGCAGAAAAAATAATCAAACTAGATTAAGCATTCAAACATGTTGGCGAAAAAAACGATTTGTTTTTTTCTGAAGTCACTGTGGTGCAATTTCTGATAAAACAATAACATTTATTGTCAAAATAAATGATAAAACTTGGGATATTTGCATCCAAACGACATAAAATGTTTACTCCCAACGATCTTTTCCCACTATAAACCACGATCAAAACATGTGTGCTGCAAAATACAATGTTTCATATAGTTACGTTGTTATCGTTACTT
>JAWPHD010019702.1:0-34655 GCA_037043455.1 Cyrtodaria siliqua | reverse complement strand
ATAATCATGAACGGCAATAATTGTGTACAGCTAGCCTATAATTGTGTACGTAGGTTAACATATGTTTAGTGAATTAATTCTATAAACCAGGTCATCAACGGCCCTCGTACATAATGACGGTCTTGTTGAAGATATAACTCATGAGGGAACGGTTCCCATGGAGACAGGCCATGCCGATCCGGAAGCAGACCCTACTAACGCGAGAACGGTTACCACGGAAACAGGCAGTGCCAATCCGGAAGCCGACCCTACTTACGCGAGAACGGTGACCTTGGAAACAGGCAATATCGATCCGGAGGCAGCAACCAATGCTTGTATGGCACCCTTGGCGGCGGACCAGGATTCAAGAGTATGTACAATATTAGACGAAAAAAAATAAATTCATTTATTTTAAAACTGAGTAATAAAATATCCTGGCTAGCTAAAGATCTTTATTTGCACATTCCGTTACTTTGATTAATAAAGAAAGAAAAATAGGAGGATAAAGGCATGTACAGCCATCTTTGAGCGTTTTCATATATGAAACTAGTGTGTTCAAAACAAAACACAACGTAACGTCGTTAGAAAAATAATATTATAAAGTGACCGATCACGATATTCATTATTAATAAATTTGATTTTGTTTCACCATTGTCCTATGCCTTATAAAGTTATAATAGCACTTTTATGGTCAGAACATTACTTTGTTTAATTAAAATCGTCGTAGTTTAATAATAATTCATAATTTAAAACGGGATTTTCCATAAATCTTATAAGATTGTCAACGGTGTACTGCAACGTCGCTACAAAATACATATACCGGGTAATTTGATGTACTTTTTTCCGATTGCAAACAAACTAAACCGTGCTTTAAAACAAATATATTTATGCGTCAGTTTAATATGCAACTACTTTTAAAAAACACTGTCGGTAGCGTTAATACAATTATAGTAAAATATTAATTCTATAGCTTGGCATTAAACTTTTTTGAAGTATTGGCACCCATGGCTACTTCGATGATTGTAGGAGCTTTGAATTGTTGGCCAGATAGCTCAAGCGATTTCGGTTTATAGATTGGTGATGTCTGTCTCTGTCTGTCTGTCTGTCTGTCTGTATGTCTGTCTGTCTGTGACTGTCCGTCAAAATTTTCATTGTCGATTTCGGAGGTCAATCCAGCGTTACAGTCTTCAGGGATTTCTTGCTATTATTATGATAGGATCTTTATAGTATGCTTTTAATAGATCGCACTCCTTTATTCTCATTTCAGATTCCTAATTATGATGTCCCGATACAACCCCCATTACCTGATATAAGCCATTGTGACACTAACATTCTTACAGACGATGAGAAGTTTGCTTTTATTTCAAACAGGGAGCCAAGTGCCAATTTCATTTTCCCACCAAAACTATATAAAGATAAACGTAAAAAAGATGGTGTTATGAAACGTTTCTGCAATAGAGATTGGTTCAAAACTTTCAGTTTTATAAGCTATTCGACCTTGGCTGATGGCTTGTTCTGCTTGGCGTGTGTTTTATTCCCTGACAAAGATCACCGTAGAAGTAAAAAGTTAATTACTGAACCATTTTGTAACTGGAAAGATGCAACATCAGACTTAAAGGAACATTCGGTATGTGCATATCACTTGAGTTCCATGAGCAGACTTGGTGCATTTATAGATTGTTACAAAAACACATCAAAACGAATTGACGTTATCATTACCGAAGGCTCGGAAGATAAGATCTTGGCAAATAAAAGAATCTTAAAATCGATAGTCAGTACGCTTGTGTTTTGTGGACGCCAAGGTATTGCATTAAGGTCCCATAGAGATGACGCGAAGACAATTGACGATGACAATATTGACAAGAAAAGTATGCACATTGGAAACTTTAAGGAGTTGCTTAACTTTCGTATCGGTGCCGGGGACAAAATCCTAGAAGAACACCTTCAGTCATGTGCTAAAAATGCAACTTATACATCAAAAACGACACAAAACGATTTGTTACTGTGCATTCAAGACTTCATTCAAAAACATATAGTTGAAGAAATAAAAGATCAAGACATTGGACCGTATTATGGGATACAGTGCGACGAATGTACAGACTCCAATAATTGGGAAAACCTTGGCATTGTATTACGGTACATGGTGAATGGTAAGCCTGTTGAGCGGTTGATTGATTTCGTGGCGTGTGAAGAAGTAACAGGAGAAGCGATTTGCAACAGTGTTGTTCAAAGTCTGGAGAGCGTTGGCTTAGATATTGGATTGTGCCGATCCCAAACAATGGACGGAGCAGGTAACATGTCTGGTAAAACTAAAGGGTTTGCCGCTAGATTCGCCCAACTATCCCCAAGAGCAATATACCACTACTGTTCTTGTCATGACTTAAACCTGGTTCTCTGTAAAAGTTGTAAACTTAAAGAAGTCCACATAATGCTTGATTCTATAAAACAACTAGGAATATTCTTCAAGTATTCACCAAAAAGAAGTAGGCGACTCGAAGAGGCCATTTCAGACTGCAACAAGAACAAAGCCGACGGTGAAAATATCAAGAAGAAAAAATTCAAATTATTTTGTGAAACAAGGTGGGTGGAAAAACATACGTGTTTAGATGACTTTGAATTAAAGTATGAAGCTCTCATAATGTGCTTAGAAGCAATTTCGTTACACGAGCGAGGTTGGGATACTAAAGCGGTAGTTGATGCTAACGGTTTGTTGAAAAGCATAACCAGTCCTACCTTTATAGTTACATTTACGATTGTGCACCACTTTTTCGGCTATTTCAGTGGTATTTCCAGAAAATTGCAAGGCACTGCTTTGGATATTGTTAAAGCATTTGATATGATAGAGAGTGTTAAGACTGTAGTATTGAATACGAGACAGGACGATACTGAATACGAGCGCGTTTTCGAGCAAGCATGTAACATGGCAAAACTTGCAAATATATCTACAATAGAACTACCGAGACTATGTATTCGACAGACCCAGAGGAACAATGTACCAGCATCCACTGCTAGTGAGTATTATAAACGCGCGGTTTACATTCCATTTCTAGATTCAATGGTTTCTGAAGTAAGCTCAAGATTTGGAACCTTAGCGAGGCAGGCTGTACGCGCACTTCATTTGATACCGTCTAACCTTGCGGCCTTAAATGAGGAATCGATTGACATGATATTCACCTATTACAAGGATGATCTGATGTCACCATCTACGTTTAAACAAGAAGTGACATTATGGAAACACCTATGGGACAACCAAGATAATAAACCAACAGATATAGTATCCACATTGTCCGACCAAAACTGTGATTGCTTGATGTACCCAAATATCCACAAAATATTGAGTTTGATGGCATTGGTTGCGGTAACATCTAGCAGTGTTGAGAGAGCGAATTCGTCAATGAAGTTCATAAAGAACAAGTTGAGAAGTACTATGAGCGAGGACCGATTTAACGCTCTAGTGTTAATGTACATACACAAAGATATTTATATTGATGTAGATCAAATAATAGACATGTTTGCCAGAAAACTTCCAAGGAAAATGTTATTGATCAACCCATTGTCATGAACAACACACGCAAAGTTATAAATGAATGACTGATAAATCAGTATGTATTTCTGTTTATTATTTATATAGGTTATATATGTACGACGGTTTTGGTTTACTACATAATGGTAATTTTACTTAAAAATTATTGTGCGCTCCCCCTAACCTCAAATCCTGGATCCGCCCTTGTACCGGGTATTAGTTTTGTGACTTTTGCTTTTGGGGGTCGTACTGGTATGCTCTGAATTTAACAAGTTTCATGTTGATCAATTTGAATTAAATTTTCAGCAGTTCAACTGTAGATATGGTTAAAGAGAATAGATGAATACAATTTATTTCTATTGAAATATGTCAGTTATCTTAGTTTATTTCCCTGTTGCGTTTTTAAAGTCGTTCAGTGTTTGTTCATATCATTACATGGCCAGCAAATATATATATAGAGTTTAATAACCAGTGTTTTTGAGATACGGGAAATATCTCCCGAGGTAGAGAAATGGCCCCGATATAAGAACGAGTGCGGAGCACGAGGTAGAGAAATGGCCCCGATATAAGAACGAGTGCGGAGGAGCACTCGTTCTTATATCGGGGCCATTTCTCTACCGAGGGAGATATTTTCAGTATCTCAAAAACACTGGTTATTAAACTATATATTACATAGTTTAAAATGATATTTTATTAATATTTCTAATGATTCACGCCTTTTTGCACCAGTTTGCACGAGAACGCCAAGACGACGTTACGTCATACAAACAAAACAAGTGGAACCGGAACTCTTCGTTAATTTCCGTAATCGTTATTCCCTAGTGGCGGAATCTGACGACTACGTCCGTAAAACAATCGGAACGTCATTTGGCGTTCCCGCCACTGACGGAAATGTTCCGTACTGGGAAATTTCCAATAGATACAGCCTTTCTATTCCCAATATTTTCTATACAAATCACAGACAAATATGTCATATTAAACTATATTTACTAGATGCATGCATATATAGAGCTAAATAATATCATTGAAATGATTATTATACAAAGATGTTACACAAAGTATATTTAAAATAGTGGTAATAATAACAATATGATACAGTTGATACTACGATGGTCTTCGTTAATTTTCAGACCAATTTTCAGACCAATCAATTTGATATGGCGATACGCATAAGAGTATCATTGCTCAGGTAGATATGTATAACTATTGTATTATTATTATTATTATTATTATTATTATTATTTATTATTATTATTATTATTATTTACGGTATATTTCTCATTTTTGTTCTAAGTCGATATCGATTTCCCTTGCACTCTATTTTCCTTATTTCGTCATTTAAACAATAAATGGTGAATAAACAGGGGAAAAAACACATCTTACCGATAGACAGTGTCGCTATCACTACGACGATAAGTCCGACGTTCCACCTGTACATCTCTTGATAATAACTGAAAATATAATCAACTTAGTGGAAACATAAACATCAAATCAAAATAGTGAGTACATAACATTATAAGAATGTTTGTGTATGATGTTTTACGTTATATTCAACACATGTAAGGTTATTTATGACGGTCAATTTTTATAGAGAAATAATACACTAATAGTACATATAAATATATTGTGTTACCGAAATAATAACATTAATACTTATTAAACATGTTTATAAACATAATTCTTACATAGCATCTCTGGAAATCAATAATATAAATTAAGGCCGACGTTTAAAAGATGTACTTTATAAAGGTGGCAGAGCGTAAAGTATTTATAAATAGTGACCTTAAAATGACGTAAAACACCATTCAAGCATGCAAACTTATAAATAACTGATGTTTACATGACCGAAATCATATCGTATTAACAAAGCGTAACCGTACTTATAAATATCGTCCAACCAGACTCGAGGTATTTTGAAATACTTTAATGAAATGTTTACTGTATGGGGATTTTTCCGGGGAAAAAAACAAGTCGGTGAAAAACTGTATTTTGAGGATTGAGACAGACGAACTGTTACTGTGTTTAATTTTATAACTGGTCCTTGATTATGGGATGGTTACATACGTGTTCGGGTTTCATATATTAACGAGCTTATATATCTGTTTTAACCTCCCCTTCCTATAACCGATGCGGTGTTTATTGCTATATTCTTCACGCGGGACAATCAACATGATAAACAATAAGGTACGCAGCAAGGCTAAAGCCTCGGTCAGATGAGACCTACGGGTGGTCACGGGCCCGTAGGACTTGGGGAGCCATACGGGCCTGTGGCCCGTGGGAAGTCCGTACGAAATCACCCTCCTGCGATGTTGTGGTCACATGCATACGGGCGGTCTACAGGCGTTCTACGGGTTCTCTGCGTCTTCTTACGATTTTTTGGCCACGGGATCGCAAGAATCCGTACATGTACCCTACGGCTTCCGTAAGGTGCACGTGCGGGCACCATACGGGCCCGTGCGTATGCCGTACGGGCTTGAGAACACCCGTACGCAAACCGGCCGTAACCAGTCGTGACTGCCCGTGCGTGACCCGCAAATGGCGCCCGTACGGGTACAAAAATCGTGCGATCACCACGGGTTCTCAGGGTAAACTGCCCGGGAGCTTCACGGACCGGGTCATTTTATAGGCTGAGTAGGCCTACGGCAGCAGTCCATACAATGTAAATACTACTACTACTACTACTACTACTACTACTACTACTATTACTACTACTATTATTACTACTACTACTACTACTACTACTACTACTACTACTAGTATTACTACTAATACTACTACTACCATTTACTACTACTACTACTACTACTAATAATAATAATAATAATAATAATAATATCGTTAGTAAACATTGACAATACACATACGCTCACGTGAGCTTTAGAACCGACCTCTCAGGTGGGGTATTTTGGTCTTACTGTGGGAGACAACCGGATGTCACGGAGTAAAACAACCTGTCCGATTTGGTTACCATCTAACCATCTTTCATATTTACCTACTAGTCCCGGATTTGAACCCGCGTCGCACTGTTAGAAAGCGAGAGCGCTATGCACTGTGTCAACCGGACAGAAACTCCGAACTGTATTTTCTTCACCGATAAAACACAGGTACATATTTATAATTTATTAAATAAAATATCATTTTAAATTATGTAATATATAGTTTAAGTGTCTCAAAAACACTGGTTATTAAACTCTATATATGTTGCTTTCTAAAAGTACAATCTGGAAATAACAGTTTTAATTATTAATCTATTAGTTTCATTCTGTATAAATACACTATATTTTTTTACACTACATATGTAGATGGGGCAGTTGGTAAAGGCGGAGGTAGAGGAGGAGGTGGAGGTGGTAGAGGAGGTAGTGGTAGAAGTGGAGGTGGTAGTAGAGGTTTACGCTATGGCGGCTCAGGAGGAGGTGGTGTATATAGGTAAGAATATTTCATGAGTATCCGGTGAAGATAGGAATTCCAACCCGAGGTATAAGTGTTTTTATCGGAATCGAGGCTCTGCCGAGGTTCCGATTAAAACACTTATACCGAGGGTAGGAATTCTCTATCTGAACCGAATAACCATAATAGATTATTTTTCTTGCATATCAGAGACATGTTGTGCGTTGACGCCGCCAGCTACTAGCGTTTTGCATGTTTTCCTGTATACCGGATGTTGGCGCGCGTGAATTTTAGCTCGACCCTAGGGTGAGATGGAAATATCTAGCTCCTGTAAAATGACGGATATCCTTGTCCGGTATGCAAGAAAATCCGATGTTTACTGTTGGGTATGGGTTAACGGAAGGTGTTCTTGGCACGGATCTCGACGAGAGTGTATAACGTGTATCACCTGTATATCGTGCATCTCGTGTATCACGTGCATCTCGTCAAAATCAGCAGAGGTCTAACTTGGTTGGGTGAAGCGTACCTGGACGTTTTCTTCACTTTTACCCTGTTTAACCAATTTACCTTTCGATTGACCGTAACCCTACACCTTGCTAAACGTAACTCTGTCAAAAGCACTGATTTACCCTATTTTATTATTGGACACAGTTGTTGTAGCAAATCTGATTTGTTGTAGATCTCAAAGTCTTGCACAGAGAGCTTAATCTTTACTTTAATAATACTATACTGCATTGCAGATATGAACATCACACTATTGCTATCAACATAGGCAAATGGGTTGAACTACACGTTATTTTATCAAGCTGGCATTTTAAACTACAGAAAAAACATGCCGTATTAATTTTGTTACTTAAAGGAACGCTTCCTTTAACAACACATTTAAATAATAATAATAATAATAATAATAATAATAATGATAATAATAATAATAATTAAACAGGATGATGCTGCAAATTTTCATAGTTTGATGTTAAGAAATGAATATAAAATGCAATATTTTTGTTCAATCTCTCAAAACATGTGTTATATAAAAAAAAAAATCCATGTCAGACGAATAATATGTTTTACCAGCGGGTTCATGTTGTGCAAGATTAAAACCTGGTTTGTGGGGCTTGAAACATACCGAAACTATGTATTGTGATTCCAAACTAAGTTCAAACATACATGCGATTTAACATGTTTTCTATTGATAAAGAATTGTTATGTTTTCAGCAGTGGAGATGGCAGTTCGGGTTATTCTTCTTCCGCACTTCCAATAAGTTTAGGAGTCATGCTTAGTGGTTTGTTCTTGACATGCTTTTTTGTGGGATGCCTGTGTTTTTGCCAACGGAGGCAAAAAGGATTACAAGAGAACTATGGTCATAATTTGTCAACTGCTGCCAGGATAACTAAACAACCTGAAAATAACATCTCATCAGGAATCAGCTCAGGGGAAAACAACGGATTTTGTGATCTACCTCCTTCATATTATTCTCTAATGAGAAATAGTAACACTACACAAATTGGGCAAGATTTGAGTATGTCCCCGCTACCCCACTCAAACATGGAAGCTTCAAATGATAATATCAAGTTAGCAAAGTCTTACAAGGCAGGGGTCCATCATGCTCATATCTGGACTACTTCTGAAGGAAGGGGAGTAACGCATACGTGTAAGGTTAAATGTAAGAGGGGCAACAATGGACGCACTGATGCTTCTTTAAAAGCCGGACACCCGACAGTAAATGGTAGATTACCATTTTTGTGAATAACAAAGTAAAATACTTTTCGTTAGCATGGGAGTCTCGTCACTGTTATGTGGCCACTGTGGATTGTTTCTTGGTTTTGTCAAGGGTTTATATTGAGGAGTTAAAGTGAAATTATTTCTTATCGTTTCATGTTTTCATTTTGTATAACTATTTATAACAGTACATTTGTTGAATCTTTGCTTGTGAATAATTTGTAGCGTGACTACATTGCATATATCAAGCGTAAAATGTGAGTGCAAACATTGAATCGGGAAGTTGGTGAAATTTAAGCGTGCAAGGATTTTAGTGAATTTATGTTCAACCGTATATGTTGGTCCCAAAGAATCTGTGATAGTATATTGTATTGTTTTTCATAATGATATATTTATTTATCACATGGAACTGCTTGTATTCCGTATAATATACCCATTACGTATTTCCTTATATTAACCATTTGTAATACAAGGCGACCGAATCAGTCGGTCGTTGAAGTGCAGTGTCAGTACGTTCGTCTAGTCAATGTCCCGAAACACCCGTTTAGTCCGTGGATATAGCACTGAATCGGCGATGTTGTGGGGGTATGTATATTTACTACAAGCAATATTGTGTAGTTTCTTGTCGTTTTTGAGCCATGTGATAAAAAGGATCTGACACTCGTTGTCATTTCATACAAAATTTTATTAAACTCGTCCAGGAATTTGTTATTAAGCTCGCCGGAGGAGGCTCGCTTAATAACAAATTCCTGAACTCGTTTAATAAAATTTTGTATGAAATGACAACGTGTGTCAGATCCTCTATATACATTATCCAACATTGAATAAAAATATAAATCAACTACTTCTTATAACGTATTTATTGACCATTTAGAAGAAGGAAAGAAGTGTGTCTATGGCATTTACTATCCGGCCATGCAAAGATACACTTATATAGACATTGTATATAAAATAATAATACAGTTATTGTATACGTCCTAACAAAGCTTGGCTTCGTTCTGTAAATATATCTTCATTTATTGGGGTCTCACTATGAACTCACAATTAAATTAGATGGTATTTCAGAGTGTCTTCGGCAAACAGTAGCCGTGAGAATCGTGGCTCTTAAGTTAGTATATATCTGCCATAAAGCCACCATTCCTTTGTTTTAGAGAATAGGTGGGACCTCACAACGAAACCATACTTTCCCGGCAATGTTTCTGAAAACGTGGCACAATGCCTGCATAAACATCCGCCGTATTTCAATAGGACGTACCTTAAATCCCACACCTGCATGCATAAACTTGCCAAATAGTAGAATATCACGCCGTTGGAGTATGTTTTTTTCAGACATTTCGGTATTTATATTGGATATATCTTGCTGCTCGCTGCTCACATGTGATCTCGTCCGTATTTGGAAACGTTTCCCCTCACAACTCACACACGTGACTTTTTCAGGCTATCTTGTTTGACTTGTTTTGTGTGTATTTCAGTTGTAATCATGAGTAGGGAGTGCTTAGTTTCCAAATACGGAACGAGATCGCACGAAAGCAGCGATGTTTTTCGAAAATAACTACCGAACATGTCTGAAATTATATAGTGTCACAAAAACATACTCGATCGGCGTGCTATTCTTTTCTTTGGTGACTGTTATGCATGCAGGAGTGTTATTTAGGATTGGGGCAACTGCAATACGGCGGTAGTTTATGCAGCATTGAGAGATGTCTTCAGAAACCTCTCCGGGAAAGTGCGGATAAGGTCGAGCCAGATACCTACATACTCTTTAATAGATGGCGTCGTAGCTCTATGGTAGGTACAAACAAACGAGCTATGGTTCTCGTAGATAGAAAAAGACGCATGATGCATAAGGCTGAAGGGCGAGTGATAGTATGACAGACCAAGGGTTATAACTGGACCGATCTGTTATTTCAAAAGTTCGGTCACTTAATCTCCTTCAGCAAAATGATTGTATTACCAGCTTCTTTTTTCATGTCAACAATATATACAATGTTTTATACTGTATACATTGTTAGTCAGCCATGAAAAACTATCATGCAGAGTTGGTAGTTAATTTCCATTTCACGAAGAAGAAACTAGTGTATACATTGTTAAATCGAAACAATATTCATACATTTCATGTATTTTTTCAGTACAATTCTGGACACATCCTGAGCTGTTTCTAATTACCCACTTAATCTAATTAGATGGATTTTATATAGTTTTAAAAAATAACATATGCGTGTATCGTTTCCTACTTTCTCTGGATATTGACTTTATTGTTAGAGATTTCCTTTTGATGGTATCTACTTTTATTTGCACTGTCTTGTCAATTTGAGCGCAGAAGATAGGATAATAGCGAGGTTGTTGTGTGCACAGAAAATCGATTTTAAAAGTTAACCAGTAGGCCGTATTGCCTAGTGACCGTTCCAAGTCGGTAATCCTGTCTTCACAACTCGTTGTGTTTTGTATTGTCTTTTTTAATGTTAATTATTTCAATTTGCTCTTTGTGTGCAGTGCGGACCTACGATGCGATAGCACCATGATCATATCACATATTTATCAAAATACCTCAAATCATTGTTTCTACTTAAATCTCAGAGCTTCGCGCATAATATCTATATATGATTTAGTAAACAGGCTTGGGAAAAAGTCGCAGTGTCTTTCTTCAACTTGTGCTACTTATGCGTTATTCACTTAATATCATGCTTTTTTGGTGGTCGCGAGACGGAGATTCTGTAAACTGGCTCTTATAATGCTATCAATGGAGATTAATAAAAGTAACAAGAAAAAATATAACGTAAACGTTATGTATGTGAACAGTTCTATGCGAGTGATTTTTTTGAAGAGGGTAGTTTTGCATATGCAATCCAAAGCTTCCATTCCATATAACCTACCTAACCATAAAGTTTCATTCCAATATGTCATTCCTAACTAAAGTTATTGAGCGGAAACCATTTTCGGAAGAAGTATCATTTGCAAGGCTGTAAATGGGCAAAATATTCGTATATTGACAACATATCTTTCTGTTGGTAAACATTAAGTGATTTTCACTTAAGTTTAAGTAATACGCTGTTTTTGAAGGGATTTGATCCTGTACAAATTAATGCGCATATGTTTTATACCGTAAACAAACGTCTACATGAGGTCTTCATGAGGTTGGGAATAAAACCGTACCGTACCATATATTCCGAAATATAACAAAAACAGCAGGTGCGTAGTAAGGAGAATACCGAAAGTAGTAATTAATAACGAATCTAATAGAGATTATCGGTATATTATCAGTGTATGAAGGATGTATATAACGACAAACGATAATGTTTATTAATTTATTCAGCTGCCAAGGGCAGCTTATCCTATTGGTTTTATATCTGTCTATGGTTAACAGACTATGACTCATGTAAGTGGCGATAATCATGCTTTACAACTTGAATTCCCAGAGAACTCGTCTGAAAAACTTGAATGGTATAAACACATATTTTGTAATGTTAAAAGGTTACCATTTCACTTGCTGAAATGACGTTTTCGTAAACCAGTCTACTGAAATGTAGCATAAAATCATTATTATTATATGTATATTAGCGACGATACATTCACTAGCCTCTATATCGCAGTTGATTGAGGCGTCGTGCTAGTGCCGAGGAAGGTAGAGTTCAAGTCTGCTCCTTTCTATTATTTTTTTTATTTTTTTTATTTCTCATTATTATCATTATTATGGTTTTCATTATTGCTAATGGTAAGGTAGCAACAGTTCCTTCACATTTTTCACTTGTAAACCTTCGCCTCTCACCGCTTCGGGTTCGAATCCCACTGGGAGCTCGACTTGTAAGTGAGGAAGTGTCGATTCTGACGGATGGCGGGAGGTGTACAATACTGGTTCTACCCAGGAAAAGTGGGTAGTCTGCCTCCACCACAAATAAAATCGACCGTCATATATAACTTTACTTGTGTTGAAAATGACGTAAAACACCATACAAACAATGTTTTTATGTCTCCTTGACAACAGTTACCTTTTTCAATATTGTTTTAACGCCCGTGACTTGATTTATTATTATGTTAAGTTCTTGTCTCTCGGCAGCTATTTTTACGCGTGCGTAAAACCTTCTTGTTTACATCATATATTAGAACAATTAGCATGCATACATGAAATCTGGGACGAAAATGACATCATATAGTCTAGAGCCCTGATGAAATAGATATACATCGGATGTAATTGTATAATAAATACAATCTGTGCCGTACGTACATTTGAAGAGTAAGTAATTAGATTACCATGATATTAAATTGAAACCTTTTATCACATTACATCATGGTAACTATCAAAGGCCGTTCATAAATTCGCGAGTAGAAGAGATTATATAACTATGTACCACAGACATCTCTTTATCAAACCATACAATTATTTTCATCAATTCAATTCAATTCATTTCAATATTTTATTTGGCAAACATTTACATGTTTATTGCCTAGACAAGGAGGAATACAATAAACAATATTTCAGAGAAGAGTACAAACAAACATACTTCATTAAGAGATGAAGACATATATTACAGTGGAATAGTTAAAATTATTACGTTCTATCAAAGGCATTTTATCTCATGTTTTTACCATTATCAATATTGTGTTTAAAAAACATTTATATTTAAGGAATTTGGAACAATACATAGAAACTCTGACTACCGTTACATCAGACTATATGTATTTTTGTTATGCTTATTCTTATTCAACGAAGTTTGTTTTGTTTTAGCCATATGCCACCGAAAACGTCTTTGCAGAAATCCTATTTTATCAGACATTCAAGGAGCAATAACTCTGTCATGCACGATTGAATCGGACTGGTTTTCGAAAGGCATCGAGATCTCATGTATACGTATGTTGTGACCAACTTTCTCTGACATTTTCATTTTACAATTATTCCCCTTTGACACTTATAACATCTTAACTTCACTTTTTATCCCGCGCCAATTAGGCGGAGGCATATACAATTGCTGTTGTCTGTCTGTCTTTCCGTCCGGTCCCATAACTTTGGTTAATACCTCATCCGATTTCAATAATATTTTGCACAAATGTTCACCACCTTAGTGCGCAAACCCGTTTTTTTCCGAAGCAATACTTTCTGAGTGGCGCCGTCATCAGCACTTTCAGTGCTTTGATTCTATCTTTAATAACAGTGACCTTGACCTTGACCCCAACTTGCTTTTAATATAAGCTACGTATACATCAAGTTTCAGGCCAATATATCATTCCTAACTAAACATGTTTCTATAAATACATTTCCAAATACGTACCTGAATGTATCCAAACTGCTACAATGTATCCAAACTTCCACACACCCAAACGGCTTTTCAAGAAACCCGTAAACGTTCGATAAACCTCGTCTATTTCCGTAAACGATTTCCGGACCAATACGATAAATTACTTTTGTACCGACTACAATCGGAACTGCCTCGTCGGATTCCGTCACTCGGGATTCCGACTCGGAGAGTACTCGTGGCCATATTGAATTATTTTCAAGAAACGACAACTCTGTAGTAGCGACCTCTTCAATTATAAGATAAACAAAATGGCGATTGCTGGCAAGTTCCGAAAATGCGGTACATATTTATTTGTTTTATCAGGGAGTATTCATAGAGATTCCTGATATAACAATGTATTCATACTTAGGTAAACAATATGGTGATTCCCGTCAAACGTGGGCGCTTCGTAGTTTAATATGAAAAAGGCACAGCCTAAATGGGGATTTATCCAGCTTCAGTAATAAACTTAAGGATGTTGGCTTGGCAAGTTTTGAAATTTTCAAGTTTAAGAATTTTATTTTTTAAATCGTAGAATTGTGTCACGTTTTACATTCTAATAGATATGGCTATAATGTAGAATTTAAGATGGTAACATATCAAATGTTAAGCTTTTTCTTCTTCATATGTTTTACGTCATTTGTGGTCATTTTTGTTGTCAACAAAATATATTTATTGCACCTCGCGGTCACATGGTGACATATATTTCTAACTCCAAAATGTCACTAAAAAGAGGAAAAATAGAGTCACTGAACATTTTCACCATTTTATTCATAACATTACATTTATTGAAAACCAAAGATTAATGTTCGATTACCTATATATGTATATATATATATCTTTGAAAACATACACAAACAATTGAATTGAATGTTGTTTAACGGCTCATCAACACAGTATAGGTTATTTACAGCCGCCCCAGAGAGAGGGAAAGGATACATAGGAATCCGGGAACTGTGCTTTACTCTTATTATCGAATATATTCCTATGGTTCTTTAACGTGCTCGGAGGATAGACCGATACACAGGACCACCCGGTTTACGTCCCCATCCGACGGACGAGGCTAAGGGAAAGTGTCCTGCCCAAGAAAACACCGACGAAACTCAGTGGCACCACGGAGGATTGAACCCGGGGCCTCCGATTACAAATCTGCAGATTTGTAATACGAGTTAGGATTGCGGATCTGGTCTTACTTGTAGTTTAAGTAACTGGCTTATATGATGAAGTACTAACGGAATGATTGCTGATTGACCGAGAGTGAAGATGTCTCCTTCGTCCCACCAGACGTGGAACAGCGCCAGGAACAACTACAGCTGCAGGGAAGCCTGGCGCTGTACACGGAGCGAAGAGGTCATATCAACCTGCGTGCCAGAAGAGTATAGAACTATACTACGATAGTTGCTATAGCCACCGGGGACGCAGGTTGCAACTGGCGGGTGTGGCCCTAAAGGGGATCGCCCAGTAGCGTAGACAGCACCACCTAGACGTCGTTCCAGACCCCCCCCCCCCCCCCCCCCCACTTCACTGCCACAGCGACAACCACAGAGCGAAAGCGACATCTACCTACATACCTACAAGAGAAGCGACTACACAGCAACACAGCAGCACCAGATCAACCTACATACACATCTAGAAAAGACCAGACTCTATTGTGCCCATCGCGTCATGGTTACCTCGACGTGTTAGTTGGCGGACGGTCTATAAACCTTCGAATTACACACACACACACACACAGTACCCCACCTTTCTCTTTAGCAAAAAAAAATAAATTCAAGATAAAAAAGTATGTTATAATGCTCAACTTTTGTTAAAACTTGTATATGACAAGGTACTATGACATTTCTTTTAAAACAAGTAAATATATATAGATCTAGGTTCTAATCATTTTTTTATTACAATTTCTATAAATTACACATAATTTGGAGTTGCATGTAGTTTGCCATTTTCGCTGTAAATATACTGTAAACACAATTTTGCTGACATGGAGATCGAATGTAATCTACTTTTATATATCTATTTCCTTAAAATATCAACCTGTGTAATTGATGATATTGCACTCATCTTTCTTTTTACGTAAGAAAAGGACAGAGATTCACATGCACGTGTTCTGGGATGAAAATTAAAATAAAAAAGAATTGAAATAAAAGTTCCTCATTTCAGATAAGTTCGGAATCAATCTAGATGTTGCGAAGGTGCATGAACGTAGGTAATCGGATACAATTGTCAGATTATTAACGATGTCGCACCTTACAAAGTGAACTACGTAAGGTTTCATGGTTTTAATTTTCTTTTTTTTAAACTTTATTGTGTACGAAACAACAAATCTAATACAATCATACCAACGTCTAGTTTGTAATTATATGCGCATGACCTGGGAAAGATTGGTTGACGTTGTACAATGATGCATTAGATAGAATTTCTAAGAACACGTTAGGATTTTGTTAAGTACTTTAGTACTTTGAATTATTGCAGCTTTCGATGTTCCGAATTGTAAAATATGCCAACAAAATTATTTCGGCATTATATTTTACTAGCACCACAAACATCACCACAAATGCTTTTGCAAAAGACGCTTTTGAAATATTTAATGTTAACGCTAGTGGAGTACCGATTATTCGATTGTTTTAAACCCATCATCGGTTTGTTAGGCATCCGATTAAGATCATCATAAAGCCTGTAATCGATCATTGGTTAAATGTGTTTATTCAGATAATTCCAACGGGTCATAAGACCCGTGAGGATATAAAAATAAATACATATAAACTTGACAGCGATAGTGAAATATATATACAACATTATACCAACAATTAACATAATTAACAGAAAAGTATTCATATGTATAAGGTAACAATTAATACTTTAGCAGTTAATGTTGTTGTTATTTTGCTTTCACCGCAAAATATGCAGAGAAGGTGACTGAACCATCACAAATGTAAACGTGCATCATTTTACATACACTTTATACAAATAAACACATTTATATCAGTTAGAATACGTTTGCCGAAAAAAATACAGACTTTCATGGCATCAAAACTCAGGACATACACATGCTATACTTCGTATACGGGTAATTATTATCGAGGTAATTTAAAAAGATCCATATTTCATTCAAACATATATTTAAGCATAATTCTGCATCTTGATCCCGGGAAGTAGGTAACTAGTAATCTAGAAGATAAGCAAACGTGTAGAATGTGTGCATGCTAAACTGTTCATGACTCAAACCCAAAGCACAAAGTTATAATGTGACACAAAAATTAAGGTTGTAATTTATTCGATAAATTTGATATAAAACTCTCTGCGTTTGTTTTCATTACAAAGTGTTACGTTTAACTGAAACAAATAATAATATATTATTAAACTTGTTTGCCAGGTTTGCATGTGAAAAGCCTTATCATAAAAGTACTTCGGTTGTAGAATGTGTATTTCTCAACTAATTTTCTAATTATAAACTGTGTTTTAAATTCTTATTTAGTTTAAAAAAAAATTAGTAATATATAATGTACATGTATTGTCAAAATTATTCATGGAAAGGCTGGAAACTGGAGCCATTAGGGTTTGTTCTCCGTTATCATGACTAATCTAAATCAAAGACCAAAATTCACTTTAGAAGACTCCGTCAATTAATTTTCTTTTTTTTTCATGTTATTCCTTAAAAACATGCTTTTAATTAATTATTACGGTTACAAAATAATATAATTACAAAATAAAATAATATTTGGAGATTCGTACTCGCATATCCTGCATGACAGGCGAGAATGCTTACCGCTACACCACAGCGACAATTAGATGACAACTTCATTAACTAGTATATAATTTAATACGATATTCTATTTCCACGACTCCTGATACTTACGCAAGACCTGAGTTGTCGAGTAATAGAGTTTTTTAAAACCCAATTCAATTGAAAAAAAATCTGTTTAGTCGTATTTATCGATTAATGGTAACTGGCGAGACAATTGGCCAATATTGATTCATCCTCTCCAATTGCGGAAATTAACGAAGAGTTCCGATGTCTTTGATCGTACATAGTCGGCCAATTCCGTCATTCTTCGGTGATAGCGAGATGTTGCGAATGGTACCCAGACAAGGGACATCGCCGAAGAGGCCCGAAGTGAATTTACCATGCCTATCAGCGGAAGTAGAGACTCTTTAAGCTCGACTCTCATTTACTTGGCCGAAATCGGAAACCAAAGGGATAATTTTTTTCAAACGAATAGTATGTGGACAAAAGTTGATACCGTTAAGGGGATTTTCATCCCTGGCGTTTCGCGCCAGTGATAAATCCCATAATATGAAAAAGGCACAGCCTAAATGGGGATTTATCCAGTTTGAGTAACTAACTTAGGGTTGTTGGTTTGGCACGTTTTGACATTTTCAAGTTTAAGAATATATATAAAACTTGGAGAGAATTTAGTGGAGTGTCGTAACCAATGTTTGTTTAAACGACTTTTAAACGCATTGAGCGAAGGCGTCGGGAAGTTATCCACAACTCTGTTTCCATGTAGCTCTGCCACTGGGAGTAGAATTTATCCTTTTGATTTAAAAATAAGATTTTATTTTTTTTCAATTGTGGGGTTGGCTTGGAAAGGACGTAGTGCTGAGATTTGTATTGCATTGATACTTAAAGTGTCTTTGGTACTAGACGTCTTTGAAGATGACATTCTAACTCCAAAATGTCACTAAAAAAAGGAAAATAGAGTCACTGAACATTTTCACCATTTTTTTTCATTACATTAAATTTATTGAAAAACAAAGATTACTTTTCGATTACCTATAAACATACACATCTTTGAAAACATACACAAACAATTGTAATCCTCATACGTCTTTTTACTTTAAAAATACTGTTAAAGGTATATATATATATATATGGACCGTATCCAACCTTTTTCTTAACTAAAAAAAAAGATTCGATATATAAAAAACGAATGTTATAATGCTCACTTTTGTTAAAACTTATATATGACAAGATCCTATGACAATTCTTTCAAAAACAAGTAAATATATATAGATCTAGGTTCTAATTATTTTTTTATTATAATTTCTATAAATTACACATATTTTGGAGTTACATGTAGTTTGACATTTTCGCTGTAAAAATACTGTACACACAAGTTTACTGACATGGAGATCGAATATAAAATATCAAACTGTATAATTGAGGATATTTCACTCATCTTCCTTTTTTATGTAAAAAAAAGGACAGAGATTCACATTCACGTGTTGTGGGATGAAAATTTAAATAAAAGTTCCTGATTTCGGAATCAATCGAGATGTTGCGAAGGTGCATGAACGTAGGTAATCGGATACAATTGTCAGATTATTAACGATGTCGCAACATACAAAGTGAACTAAGTAATGCCTATTAACAGTGTTAACACTGATAACAGACAAAAGGAAAATCCCAAGGTTTTATGGTTAGTAGTTTTCCTTTTTTTTATACTTTATTGTGTACTAAACAACAATTCTAATACAATCATACCTACGTCTAGTTTGTTATTATCTCCAATAAGTATATGCGCATGATCTGGGAAAGATTGGTTGACGTCATACAGTGATGCATTAGATAGAATGTCTAAGAACACGCTGGGATTTTGTTAAGTACGTTAGTACTTTGAATTATTGCAGCTTTCGATGTTCCTAATTCTAAAATATGCCAACTTTAATAATTTCGGCATCACATTTTACTAGCACCACAAACATCACCACAAATGCTTTTGCAAAAGACGTTTTTGAAATATTTAATGTTAACCCTTTAATGTTCCGATTAATCGATTGTTTTAAACCCAGCATCGGTTTGTTAGGCATCCGATTATGAAGATAGATTATGAAAGCCTATAATCGATCATCGGTTAAATGTAAACGTGCACTTTAATTAACATTCAAAATAGAAATAAACATAATTATCCAGGAGACAACTCTTGTAAAAATGAGTATGATACACAAATTAACACATTTATATCAGTTATAATAAAATACAGACTTTCATGGCATCACAACTCAGATTAACATACACATTCCTATACGGGTAAGTATTATCGAGGTAATTTAAAAATATCCATATTTCATTTCATGCAAAAATATATTTAAAGCATAATTCTGCATCTTGATCGCGGGAAGTAGGTAACTAGTAGATTTAAACAATATAGAAGATAAGCACACATATAGAATGTATGCATGCTAAACTGTTCATGACTCAAACCCGTGGTCCAAAGCACAAAATTATAATGTGACATAAAAAAAATAGTGGTTGTAATTTATTCGATAAATCTGAATTAAAACTCTGTGCGTTTGTTTTCATTACAAAATGTTACTGAAACAAATAATAATATATTATTAAACTTATTTGCCAGGTGTGCATGTGAAAAGCCTTATCATAAAAGTGTTTCGGTTGTAATATGTATTTCTTAACTAATTTTCTAATTATAAACTGCGTTTTAAATTCTTATTTAGTTAAAAAAAAAAGTAATACATGTATTGTCAAAATTATTCATGGAAATGCTGGAAACTGAAGCCATTAGGTCTTTTTTTCTCGGTTTATCGTGACTAATCTAAATCAAAGACCAATATTCACTTTAGAAGATTCCTTCCATTAATTTTCTTTTCTTTTTCATTTATTCCTTAAAAAAAAATATAATTACAAAATAATATAACATTTGCAGATTCGAACTCGGATATCCTGCGTGACAGGCGGCCGTGCTGACCACTCCGCCACTGTCACAATTTGATTTTATCATTAACTAGTATATAATTTAATGTGTGTTAGTCTGTTTCCGCGACTCGTGATACTTAGCAAGACCTGAGTAGTAGAGTAAATACAAGACTTGAGTAGTAGAGTAAATAGAGTTTTTTAAAACCCAAATCAATTAAAATTGTTCTGTTTAGTCGTATTTATCGATTATTAGTAACTGGCGAGACTACTGGCCAGTATTGATTTATCCTCTCTAATTGCGGAAAATAACGCAGAGTTCCGATGTCTTTGATCGTACATAGTCGGCCAATTCCGTCATTCTTCGCCTATGGCGAGATGTCGCGAATGGCGACCAGACAAGGGACCCGAAGAGGCCCGAAGTGAATTTACCATAGTCTGGTACCCTTCCCCTACTGCGCTCCCTACTCTCTCTTCGTGGGGTCAGGCAATGACTGGTGGCATTTTGAATGAGGCATTGTGGGTCAAAGTGTCAACAAGGTGTTTCTAAATTTGAGAATGTCATTTGTTTAAAAAATAGTTTCACTCATAACTAACATACAAAAGGTGTGACCGAGGTGAGGATTCGATGCAATACGATCTTATTGACCTAAGTCATGTGAATTTTGTTTGAAAAATGCTTTAATTAAGATTATTGCACCAATGTTATGATGGCTGGTGAAAATCACGGTGAGCGTCAACAACTCGCTTTATCGTCGATGGAAACTAAAGTAGGCGTCTCCTTCTCACATAGTGTCGTTTGGTGAATAGCATATTGTCTGTTCTTTGATTTAAAACCGATTTCATGTCTATGGGCCTATAAATAAGGAAGTTATGTCAGTTTTATGATTTGTCGTACCCCACCCACCTTCATTTTACATGGACCCTATTTGATATTGTCGGGTCAGTGCATATTTCGCGGGACTTGATTTTTTTTTGTGATGTTAGTTTAAAATAGTTATATTATTGCTTAAATAACAAATAAATTTATTTTGTAAATGGAGTTGCTGTGGTCGAGTCACATACATATTAATATTGTTATTAGGTCTGTGGGTCTAGTGGATAGCATACTTTACTCTCGTCCTAGAAGTCAATGGGTTAAACATTTATTTTTCCTGGGCAAGGCACTGTGAGATTATGAACTGATTTGGAGGGGATGTAAAGCCATTGGTCCTGTGTGCAGGTGGGTGGGTGGGGATATCCCGTGTGTAGATTAAATATCTCTGAACTGCTGTCACTGTCAGCCATACAAAATCTCTTAATAAATAAACTCTTCGTTGAAAATGAGGCTTTACATATTTTACATTTTACTGAAATTACACTTACACAGTTTAATGGTATGCCTGATAGTGGCTCTCAAGTCAAATAAGCTTTACTTGAAATTAAAATAGATTTTGCTGTACCGGTATGTCCATTTGTACTACAAAAGGGTGTTTTGAAGAATTAATTGGCAGAGCAGCCAACATTGTAATCCCTGACTTTTTTGTAAACTCTGATGACCTGGATATACAGGTCGCATTGTTCATTGAATTTTGTTTCCAGGACAACAGATAACTTTTTTTTTTTAATACATTTAAATTCCTAGGTTCAGAATGGACTGACAAAGAAAATAAATGTTTACAGACATTTGCACTTATTTTATAACTGATAAAAAAATCTTTGTTCTTTTTATGAAAATATTATATAAATACATGTACATGTATGTATGTCTATATTTTGCTAAATGTTAAAGGCACAGATACCGGTTTAAAAAAAAGTCTTATATATCACGGTGGGGAATCAAAGGCACCATAACGTTATTGTTATGGTTTAAATTGTCACCGTGCATTTTCTGTTACGGTGCCCAGCGCAGAAATTGTCGTCAAAAGGTGAATGTGAAATTGTGTGTTTTTTTATCAAGACGTTTTATGTCCAATTCCCCAAAATCGGGGAATGTCATTCCGGACAAATATGTCCAGCCTTTATTTTGAAAGCAAAATAATTGAAAAAAATGCCAAATTCTAATCGTGTAGAGCGTTTGGACTTTGCAAGAGTTCATTTTTGATTTGTCAAAATCAGAATTTTGTGACCATTCGTCAACGATATGCATGTCTACGCTAATATTTGACCTTCATACAACTGTGTAATTGACAGACAGATGCTCTGGTACAAATAACTGAATATTATATGCCATGTAAAATGCTATAAACCCATTTTTTGAAACGTCATGGTGCCCAGGTCGAGACTATGGTGCCCAGGTCGCGACATGGTGCCTTTGATTCCCCACCGTGTATATATTTAATAGATATATATGACTTTTTTTTAAACCGGTATCTGTCACATTCTGTGGTTAAAGGTGCATGTGTACCCTAATATGAGTTGATGAATTGAATGTTGTCTTCTTGTTTAACAGCTCGTCAACACCAAGGTTACATGTATAAAGAGCCTAGCCAGAGAGACAAGAAGGATACATAGGAAGCTGGGAACCTGTCCAGACCCTACAAATATATTTGGTTTTAATAAACAATATTTATTCAAGAAATGTGGTGAACAATTTACAAGCAGCTTTCGATGAAAACATATAATTGAATTGGGTTTTAAGGCGCACCAACACACGAAAGGTTATATGGCGCCTAACAGGCATGAACATGCCAGGCTCATCCTCCATGTACATCGAGATAAAATATGGAAAATGTGCCTAGAACCTTCTCACCCTGAACTGCAGAGTAGAAACTCCATTTACACTGGAGCCACGTTTATTGTTTTTCTGCCACTGCTCTTTTGATGTGAGCGAGATGGCACCTGAAACAATGCAGGGATCATGATGAAGACCTTTAATGGACATGAACAAAAAATGAACATGAATTTGGGGGTATTCTACCCCTCCAAAGCGATCTGCAGTGGCCCTATTCTTTGCCCCGTGACCAAACGGGCCCCCAGAAACCACACGGGGCGAAAAGAAAACATATAAATTCACGTTCTCAAAATTATTTGTTGCTAGGAGTAACACCAAGGTTAAACATACAGCTTCAACTACGAATTCCGTTGAACAAATCTGTAGACAACACCATCACATATTGCAGTTTCAGACAAAAAAGCACACCGACATTCAGCCCTAAACTTGAGGTGAATTAAATATATAATTGAGTTCGACAGATAATTAATTTATTGGTTTACTGAATTATGGAATTAGTTGGATTTTTTTTACTTCATTAATTGATAGGTATGTTTGGATACAATATTTAAACATATTCACTCACAGTTGTGAGCGGATGAGTGGAATATTCCTGCCCTGGATCATTACAACTGGTATAGGATGTTGGAACCAGCATCTTTAATCAAATCTAATTTACCATAATTGGGTATTTGGAATGGCCATCATATGAGCAAAGATGAGATTTCACTACAGAATAAGTCTCCACAAGAAGAGAAAGTGTCTTTATCCTATGTATATATTTAAATGGTTTTCTATGACTGACATGTACATTTTTCTGTCAGGCATTTAAAACTAGCATTGGATAATTACACAAACATCATTTACATGCGACTACAACATTGATATATCATCTGGACTGATGTGAAAATGGATTTAGATAAAGAGGAAAGAGGATGTCAACTACAGAAGAGCTGCATCACAGTGAAAAAAAATGTATATCCTGTGCATAGTTCACATCTGTAAGCAGTCAAATTGTTGGATAATCCCAATTATGAATTTAAAGGGACACATGGCAATCTTGTTATTTTTTTTATATAAAATCTCCTGGCGTCCCGTTAGATTTTCTATAAAATTAACACATATGTAATTATTCACTCACTGATATTAATCAAATTGACTTTGTTTTTGCATATTACTAACTATTGGTTATATTGCAAAAATATTATATTTAAACCTTTGGTCGAATAATAAGAACAAATTAAAACTCAAAATTTAATTTTAACTTTAGGTCAGATGCTAATTGATAAACGGTTCAAGATTGCTGTGTGTCCCTTTAAGACAATGACACTGAAGTGTATGTCGGTCAGTATGAAACTTGCTATCTTGTTATCAAAAAGAAAAATAGGTGCACCGTGTTTCCTACTGCATGCTCTAAAAAAATATAGAGAAGGTCAGTAGGCATTTATTTTTATTTTTTTTAAGCAATTTATTGTGAGATTCTATTTATCACATAAAACCAATAAAAGTTGATGATACAGCATGAAAGTTTCTCTGTGATGTCAGTTTAGGACACGTTAATAAACATAATTATACCACCAGTGCTCAGGGAATTACAGAAAAGATAGAATGGTATTACCGTTATGTTGCACAATTTCTTTATTTTTTCATTTTTGCATAAAAAGTTTAGGTTTACTCTTTAGGATCAGTTCTTGTATGTTTAAGCAATTAACTTGATCTAAGAAGGCCCCAACATAACAGAGCTACAGATAAGAAGGGTATTTGCTTAAATACCCAATTAAAAAATGCCAAAATACCCAAATAAAATAAAAAGCTTGGGTACCAATAAAGATAAAACAGTCAATGCAAATTGAGCAATATATGTGTAGTTGAAGGGACACCCAGCCACCATGTATAAAGCATATTGCAAAAGAAGTTGCTTTTATCAGATTTTGTGTACACAATATTAGTGGAATGCTACCACAAAACAATATTATTGTTTTATTTTACCCAACTGAAACCATGAAATACCCAATTAAATAAATACCAAAGGGTAAATACCCAATTGATCAAAAAGCTTATCTGTAGCTCTGCATACTATATGTTTGTAGGTTAGACTTTAGTTAATACTTACAATTGTCATGCAAGTCTGTTCTGTCTTCTGTGTGATAGGAAATCCATGGGCAGATGTATGTGATGAAATACATTGTAGAAATAACATGCTTATCCCAAATCACTATCCAATCGCAAATGCAGGACTTAAATACACAGTTGCGAGATGGATAGTTTCATGTGATAGCAAGAGGTCATGACTATGTCCCTCTTCCTTTATGGTCTGGCACAAATGCTGACTGCTGTTATCACCTAATGACTATCTGTCCTGGTTTCTTGCAGAACGGGATGCTAAAAATATATGGCAAGTATAGGTACATGTACATTATCACTTACTAATTATCACTGTGTAGTGGGTATAATGAAGAATGAGTTCTTTCTTTCTATTTCTTTCTACTGATAATGAACACAATCAATTTTAATTTAATATCATGGCAGCCTCATTTCTGAGAAGGGTTTGTGATTTTTTGTATCACTGATTAAAACAGACATTCAGTGAGATATGAGACATTCAGTGTGCATATGGAGTAGTGTGTTTGTTACTTAACAAACACCTGCTTCTTTTCCTTCTATAACAGGTGCCGACATTCGGAATTACGGCTTTTTTTCATACACAATTTTTTTTTTTTGTAAACATCTTTCCCTCTTCCTTTCTCAATATTGTTTCATGATACATATACATCCTAATTATTATGCCGACAAATTGTACATTTGTTTTAACAACGTATGTATGCATTGAGTTTTGAATTCAATAATGTGTAAACAATTAATATTGCAATACTTTTTTGCTTTTTTTTTTACAAATTAGACATTATCACACTTTTTTCCACAAAATTCCAGGCTAGGGAATCTTCACAGTTTTTAGAAAAAAAGTCCTGAGAGATTGGGTTCAATCCTGGTTGTGTCAATTTTTTCACCACGTGTTATACATGTACCAACGTTACGATCAATAATCTACAACATAGTTTGCTAAAACAATGTGTCACTCTGAATAACATACACTTACTGTGACTTAGTGAAGACACAACACCCACCTGCTACTGTACATATACAGAGGCATAATGTTACCTTGAATATACCACATTTAACGCTATCATGAACAGAAAGCATTCATTTCAAAAAAAACATTGGGATGAAAGGGGAATGGGACTCTTTGCTTTGCCCTCTCCCCCCCCCCCCCAAACCATTGGGATGAAAGAGGAATGGGACTCTTTGCTTTGCCCCCCCCCCCCCCCCACCCCCCCATAATTACAGAAAAATAAGGGTTACTGTTGTCAATGAGCATGAATAACATTGTTCTTTTATTTTGCTTGTAAAATATTTTGTCAAGAAGTCCGTCTCCTCCCAACAATAATTCAAACACAATTTTTTCTAAATGTTTTTGCTTGCCAAATATGTTTTCTCTGAAAAAGTCACCCCCCCCCCACCTACCCCCACCACACACCCTCTTCTCCCCAACCATCCAACACTGAAACGTTCCTACGACCATTTACCCGACAATATCACATATGGGCCATGTAAACAGAAGGTGGGTGGGGTACTACAAATCATAAAACCTGACTTAACTTCATTATTTATAGGCCCATAGACATGAACTCGGTTTAAAATCAAAGAACAGACAATATGCTATTCACCAAATGATATTATAGGAGAAGGAGACGCCTATTTTAGTTTCCATTGACGATAAAGCATGTTGTTGACACCTACCTGCAGATTCGACCCGCCATCACAACATTGGTGCAAATATTTTATTTAAAGCATTCTTTACTAAAAAAGTATGTGAATCAGATAAATTGTACCTTAGCGCATCGATCCCTCACCTCGGTCACAGTTATTATAGCATACTTTTGAAAATAATCGACTTCAGATAGAACTACGTACTTAAAATCATAACATGTCCTGCTACACTTTGACCCACAATGCCTCATTCAAAATGCCACCAGCCATTGCCTGACCCCACGAAGAGAGAGTAGCGAGCGCAGTAGGGGAAGGGTACCAGACTAAATTTACCATGCCTAACAGCGGAAGTAGAGACTGGTTTCCCATTCCGTAAGCTCGACTCTCATATACTTGGCTGAAATCGGAAACCAAAGGGATAATTTTTTTCAAACTAATAGTATGTGGACAAAAGTTGATACCGTTAAGGGGATTTTCATCCCTGGCGCTTCGCGCCAGTGATAAATCCCCTATTAAAAGGTTTCACCTCTTCTTCATCTAAAACTAAAAGTGCGAGCACATGGGCATCATGATCATGGTCCCCACCAATATATACAGGGCAGGGGTAGAGCAGGGGTGTCATTACCTTTATAAGAAAGCGGAACCCAGAGCAGAATAGCCGGGTATTTCTATTGGTACTTGTATAAAATACTAGTAAAATAACCCCTGCCTCCCGCCTCTTAATGACACGACTGGTAGAGTCGTCATTTGAGGAGTGGAGACTTGCTTTAGTGGCACGGGGATATGGGGAAAAGAAACGCGCAATAAAGGGAACACTGTCAGCCTGGAACAACAAGGAACACCACCAGAAACACTCCCACCCGTAATTAATGGAACCCAGATAGTTAGAATATGTCTGTGAAAATTCCTTAAACAGGTCTTAAGACTTAACATTATATTGATATATTTAAATACATAGATTTAAAACTGAATAAAAAGTAGAAGTTATTTATACATGTGGATTAACCTAGAAAGTGACAGTGAAGTTATAAATAATATGTGTGGATTGACACTGAAAGTCAGTGACGATGAAATCATTTGTACAGGCGGAATTACGCTGAAAGAGACCGTGACATGGTTTATCACTGCGACTTGATACTAAAAGGGATGTTGAAATTGTTTATTTAGTGGGATTTACACAAAAAGAGACAGTGAAATTATTTATACGTATGGGTTTATCCGGAAATTGACAGTGAAGATTCTAAACATGCGGATTTACGCTGAAAGCGACAGTGACGTTATTTGGATTTACACTGAAGGATCAGCAACGTCATTTATATATGTGGATTTTTTTTATATATTTTAGGAACATAACCCATACCGTCGCAAGGGTGTTTTTTTTGAAATTGAGAAAAATGCAGTAAAACATTCATTTCATAATTCTATCTTTGATACTGTTTACAGTAACTTATGTCAACCCATGCATTTAAAAGCGTTCTTATATTTTTCTTTTTCATTTTTTTCTTTCTATTGACTATTTTTTTCTAAAATTGATAAGTGGAGTTATGAAAATTTATCCTGAAATTAACAGAGAAGTCCCTGAATTCACCTGAAATTAACACTGAAGTTACTATGTATGCAAATTTTACCCTGAAATTAACACTGAAGTTAATATATATATATGCGACAAAGTTATTTATATTATATGCAAATTCAACCTGAAATTAACAGTGAAGTTACTATAATGTGGATTTACATTGGAAGAGACGGTGACATCATTTATATGTTGATTTACGCTGAAAGAAACGGTGATGTCATTTATATACGTGGATTTACGCTGAAAGAGACGGTGACGTCATTTATTACGTTGATTTACGCTGAAAGAGACGGTGACGTCATTTATATACGTGGTTTTACGCTGAAAGAGACCGTGATGGTTTATATATATACTAAAATAATTTCCTCTGCTTTAACAAGGGCTTGCAACCTTCTACTAGATACGTATCATACGATGTATCTGTAGGCAGCATTAAAAAAAATTAGTGACGTCCCGTTCATTTGTTTTTGTACAATTTAAACAGAATTAATTTGGTATATATATAAACCATCACGGTCTCTTTCAGCGTAAAACCACGTATATAAATGACGTCACCGTCTCTTTCAGCGTAAATCAACGTAATAAATGACGTCACCGTCTCTTTCAGCGTAAATCCACGTATATAAATGACATCACCGTTTCTTTCAGCGTAAATCAACATATAAATGATGTCACCGTCTCTTCCAATGTAAATCCACATTATAGTAACTTCACTGTTAATTTCAGGTTGAATTTGCATATAATATAAATAACTTTGTCGCATATATATATATTAACTTCAGTGTTAATTTCAGGGTAAAAATTTGCATACATAGTAACTTCAGTGTTAATTTCAGGTGAATTCAGGGACTTCTCTGTTAATTTCAGGATAAATTTTCATAACTCCACTTATCAATTTTAGAAAAAAAAATAGTCAATAGAAAGAAAAAAATGAAAAAGAAAAATATAAGAACGCTTTTAAATGCATGGGTTGACATAAGTTACTGTAAACAGTATCAAAGATAGAATTATGAAATGAATGTTTTACTGCATTTTTTCTCAATTTCAAAAAAAACACCCTTGCGACGGTATGGGTTATGTTCCTAAAATATATAAAAAAAAATCCACATATATAAATGACGTTGCTGATCCTTCAGTGTAAATCCAAATAACGTCACTGTCGCTTTCAGCGTAAATCCGCATGTTTAGAATCTTCACTGTCAATTTCCGGATAAACCCATACGTATAAATAATTTCACTGTCTCTTTTTGTGTAAATCCCACTAAATAAACAATTTCAACATCCCTTTTAGTATCAAGTCGCAGTGATAAACCATGTCACGGTCTCTTCAGCGTAATTCCGCCTGTACAAATGATTTCATCGTCACTGACTTTCAGTGTCAATCCACACATATTATTTATAACTTCACTGTCACTTTCTAGGTTAATCCACATGTATAAATAACTTCTACTTTTTATTCAGTTTTAAATCTATGTATTTAAATATATCAATATAATGTTAAGTCTTAAGACCTGTTTAAGGAATTTTCACAGACATATTCTAACTATCTGGGTTCCATTAATTACGGGTGGGAGTGTTTCTGGTGGTGTTCCTTGTTGTTCCAGGCTGACAGTGTTCCCTTTATTGCGCGTTTCTTTTCCCCATATCCCCGTGCCACTAAAGCAAGTCTCCACTCCTCAAATGACGACTCTACCAGTCGTGTCATTAAGAGGCGGGAGGCAGGGGTTATTTTACTAGTATTTTATACAAGTACCAATAGAAATACCCGGCTATTCTGCTCTGGGTTCCGCTTTCTTATAAAGGTAATGACACCCCTGCTCTACCCTGCCCTGTATATATTGGTGGGGACCATGATCATGATGCCCATGTGCTCGCACTTTAGTTTTAGATGAAGAAGAGGTGAAACCTTTTAATAGGGGATTTATCACTGGCGCGAAGCGCCAGGGATGAAAATCCCCTTAACGGTATCAACTTTTGTCCACATACTATTAGTTTGAAAAAAATTATCCCTTTGGTTTCCGATTTCAGCCAAGTATATGAGAGTCGAGCTTACGGAATGGGAAACCAGTCTCTACTTCCGCTGTTAGGCATGGTAAATTTAGTCTGGTACCCTTCCCCTACTGCGCTCGCTACTCTCTCTTCGTGGGGTCAGGCAATGGCTGGTGGCATTTTGAATGAGGCATTGTGGGTCAAAGTGTAGCAGGACATGTTATGATTTTAAGTACGTAGTTCTATCTGAAGTCGATTATTTTCAAAAGTATGCTATAATAACTGTGACCGAGGTGAGGGATCGATGCGCTAAGGTACAATTTATCTGATTCACATACTTTTTTAGTAAAGAATGCTTTAAATAAAATATTTGCACCAATGTTGTGATGGCGGGTCGAATCTGCAGGTAGGTGTCAACAACATGCTTTATCGTCAATGGAAACTAAAATAGGCGTCTCCTTCTCCTATAATATCATTTGGTGAATAGCATATTGTCTGTTCTTTGATTTTAAACCGAGTTCATGTCTATGGGCCTATAAATAATGAAGTTAAGTCAGGTTTTATGATTTGTAGTACCCCACCCACCTTCTGTTTACATGGCCCATATGTGATATTGTCGGGTAAATGGGTCGTAGGAACGTTTCAGTGTTGGATGGTTGGGGAGAAGAGGGTGTGTGGTGGGGGTAGGTGGGGGGGGGGGTGACTTTTTCAGAGAAAACATATTTGGCAAGCAAAAACATTTAGAAAAAATTGTGTTTGAATTATTGTTGGGAGGAGACGGACTTCTTGACAAAATATTTTACAAGCAAAATAAAAGAACAATGTTATTCATGCTCATTGACAACAGTAACCCTTATTTTTCTGTAATTATGGGGGGGTGGGGGGGGGGGGGGGGGCAAAGCAAAGAGTCCCATTCCTCTTTCATCCAATGGTTTGGGGGGGGGGGGGGGAGAGGGCAAAGCAAAGAGTCCCATTCCCCTTTCATCCCAATGTTTTTTTTGAAATGAATGCTTTCTGTTCATGATAGCGTTAAATGTGGTATATTCAAGGTAACATTATGCCTCTGTATATGTACAGTAGCAGGTGGGTGTTGTGTCTTCACTAAGTCACAGTAAGTGTATGTTATTCAGAGTGACACATTGTTTTAGCAAACTATGTTGTAGATTATTGATCGTAACGTTGGTACATGTATAACACGTGGTGAAAAAATTGACACAACCAGGATTGAACCCAATCTCTCAGGACTTTTTTTCTAAAAACTGTGAAGATTCCCTAGCCTGGAATTTTGTGGAAAAAAGTGTGATAATGTCTAATTTGTAAAAAAAAAAGCAAAAAAGTATTGCAATATTAATTGTTTACACATTATTGAATTCAAAACTCAATGCATACATACGTTGTTAAAACAAATGTACAATTTGTCGGCATAATAATTAGGGATGTATATGTATCATGAAACAATATTGAGAAAGGAAGAGGGAAAGATGTTTACAAAAAAAAAAAATTGTGTATGAAAAAAAGCCGTAATTCCGAATGTCGGCACCTGTTATAGAAGGAAAAGAAGCAGGTGTTTGTTAAGTAACAAACACACTACTCCATATGCACACTGAATGTCTCATATCTCACTGAATGTCTGTTTTAATCAGTGATACAAAAAATCACAAACCCTTCTCAGAAATGAGGCTGCCATGATATTAAATTAAAATTGATTGTGTTCATTATCAGTAGAAAGAAATAGAAAGAAAGAACTCATTCTTCATTATACCCACTACACAGTGATAATTAGTAAGTGATAATGTACATGTACCTATACTTGCCATATATTTTTAGCATCCCGTTCTGCAAGAAACCAGGACAGATAGTCATTAGGTGATAACAGCAGTCAGCATTTGTGCCAGACCATAAAGGAAGAGGGACATAGTCATGACCTCTTGCTATCACATGAAACTATCCATCTCGCAACTGTGTATTTAAGTCCTGCATTTGCGATTGGATAGTGATTTGGGATAAGCATGTTATTTCTACAATGTATTTCATCACATACATCTGCCCATGGATTTCCTATCACACAGAAGACAGAACAGACTTGCATGACAATTGTAAGTATTAACTAAAGTCTAACCTACAAACATATAGTATGCAGAGCTACAGATAAGCTTTTTGATCAATTGGGTATTTACCCTTTGGTATTTATTTAATTGGGTATTTCATGGTTTCAGTTGGGTAAAATAAAACAATAATATTGTTTTGTGGTAGCATTCCACTAATATTGTGTACACAAAATCTGATAAAAGCAACTTCTTTTGCAATATGCTTTATACATGGTGGCTGGGTGTCCCTTCAACTACACAGATATTGCTCAATTTGCATTGACTGTTTTATCTTTATTGGTACCCAAGCTTTTTATTTTATTGGGTATTTTGGCATTTTTTAATTGGGTATTTAAGCAAATACCCTTCTTATCTGTAGCTCTGTTATGTTGGGGCCTTCTTAGATCAAGTTAATTGCTTAAACATACAAGAACTGATCCTAAAGAGTAAACCTAAACTTTTATGCAAAAATGAAAAAATAAAGAAATTGTGCAACATAACGGTAATACCATTCTATCTTTTCTGTAATTCCCTGAGCACTGTGGTATAATTATGTTTATTAACGTGTCCTAAACTGACATCACAGAGAAACTTTCATGCTGTATCATCAACTTTTATTGGTTTTATGTGATAAATAGAATCTCACAATAAATTGCTTAAAAAAAATAAAAATAAATGCCTACTGACCTTCTCTATATTTTTTTAGAGCATGCAGTAGGAAACACGGTGCACCTATTTTTCTTTTTGATAACAAGATAGCAAGTTTCATACTGACCGACATACACTTCAGTGTCATTGTCTTAAAGGGACACACAGCAATCTTGAACCGTTTATCAATTAGCATCTGACCTAAAGTTAAAATTAAATTTTGAGTTTAATTTGTTCTTATTATTCGACCAAAGGTTTAATTATAATATTTTTGCAATATAACCAATAGTTAGTAATATGCAAAAACAAAGTCAATTGATTAATATCAGTGAGTGAATAATTACATATGTGTGTTATTTTATAGAAAATCTAACGGGACGCCAGGAGATTTTATATAAAAAAAATAACAAGAGTGCCATGTGTCCCTTTAAATTCATAATTGGGATTATCCAACAATTTGACTGCTTACAGATGTGAACTATGCACAGGATATACATTTTGTTTTCACTGTGATGCAGCTCTTCTGTAGTTGACATCCTCTTTCCTCTTTATCTAAATCCATTTTCACATCAGTCCAGATGATATATCAATGTTGTAGTCGCATGTAAATGAGGTTTGTGTAATTATCCAATGCTAGTTTTAATGCCTGACAGAAAAATGTACATGTCAGTCATAGAAAACCATTTAAATATATACATAGGATAAAGACACTTTCTCTTCTTGTGGAGTCTTATTCTGTAGTGAAATCTCATCTTTGCTCATATGATGGCCATTCCAATACCCAATTATGGTAAATTAGATTTGATTAAAGATGCTGGTTCCAACATCCTATACCAGTTGTAATGATCCAGGGCAGGAATATTCCACTCATCCGCTCACAACTGTGTGAATATGTTTAAATATTGTATCCAAACATACCTATCAATTAATGAAGTAAAAAAAATCCAACTAATTCCATAATTCAGTAAAACCAATAAATTAATTATCTGTCGAACTCAATTATATATTTATTTCACCTCAAGTTTAGGACTGAATGTCGGTGTGCTTTTTTGTCTGAAACTGCAATATGTGATGGTGTTGTCTACAGATTTGTTCAACGGAATTCGTAGTTGAAGCTGTATGTTTAACCTTGGTGTTACTCCTAGCAACAAATAATTTTGAGAACGTGAATTTATATGTTTTCTTTTCGCCCCGTGTGGTTTCTGGGGGCCCGTTTGGTCACGGGGCAAAGAATAGGGCCACTGCAGATCGCTTTGGAGGGGTAGAATACCCCCAAATTCATGTTCATTTTTTGTTCATGTCCATTAAAGGTCTTCATCATGATCCCTGCATTGTTTCAGGTGCCATCTCGCTCACATCAAAAG
>JAWPHD010019701.1:0-34655 GCA_037043455.1 Cyrtodaria siliqua | reverse complement strand
GTTTATCCATTTAACACAGTACCAGTTGAAATGAATATAAATCAATAACTTGATTTGTCTCCGTTGGAATTTCCAAAGTTGTTATGTTTGGAACTGCATACTTTTGGATTATAGAAATACCTTTTTTGCGTGCCACACATTTTCACATTTATTAAATAAATACCCCGCCCTCTCCCCATGCTCCCCAACTCCACCCCCTAATTTTGTGAACAATTCAATATCCTAGTCAACACATCAATGAATTTGTCACAGTCGTCAAGAGACGCAATGAGTAATGCGATCTAATACGAAGGCCTAAAAAAAGGTTTGTTTCCTGTTACATGCTCAGAAACAACGTGGGTCGGTAGGTCGGATTTGTTTTAACACTCGGTGTATTTATGTCAATAATAACACTGTCAGTATAAAGTAAAGTATAAAACAAGCAGTTGCTTTTTCTAACATAAACATGGAGTGCTGCAAGTGGTTATCCTAAGAAATGCAGGTACTACCTCCAAAAGTTAATTACTCCGGGGGAAATACCCAAATATAGGTACCCCAATTCGTGTTCGTGTAGCTATAGAGTGCAATTCGGTGTACACTAGCTTATGTAAACAACGGACAATATTCGCAATATATCGCTCTGCTTCCCGCTAGTGTGTTCAACTTCTTCTTCTTTTCTTCTTCTTCTCTTCTCCTTCTTCTTCCAGTCAATGAATCGGGTTCATCATTGACCGTAATTGGCTCCGTGGGACCTCGCATGGGGACAAGCTCAACTAGGTCGTCCCAAAGTTTAAAATCAAGATTAAAACTATATACATCCGGACTGTCGACTCTAGTGGAGAGCAGGGCTGGCTGACAGGCCGGCTCTAAACTCCTCTAAGGTGGCTACCGAGGTTATGTCAAGGGACAGCTGATTTTAATCCCTGATGGTTCTGGCAAATGGTGAAGTTGGTGTACGCTTCATGGTGCGTTCTTTTCAATAAACAATTTATGTTGCCCTCTTGTTCTGCTATCGCCCATCCTGAGGTAGTTGTCCTTGGTAATGTCTACTAGTCCGTACTCGACCTTGTAGAGCATTAGCAGCCTGTTGGTACTGCATCGTTTCTCGAAGCTTTCCCACTGGAGCTCGTGCAGCATGCTAGTCACGCAGCCAGGGGACCTGTCTAAGTAGTTGTTGCACAAGTAACGAGCTGCTCTGCATTGCACCTGCTTCAACGTCTTGATGTCTCCTTGGCAATGTGGGTCCCAGGCCGTTTACGCATACTCCATAGCAGGGCGTACGATGGTGGTGTAGGTGGCAGCCTTCACAGGTTTAGTGTTTTCTCTGAAGTTTCTCCGTATGAAGCCCAAAGTTCGGTTGCCCTTGCCCACCACGTTGGAACTGTGTTGGCTCCAACCCAAGAGTCAGGCAGGTCAGTTATGAAGGCCAGAAACAAGAGGGGATCAAGAACAGTCCACTGGGGGAACTCCAGAGAGAACTTCCGCCTGTGATGAGGGGGCACCTTTTAGTATGACCTTTTGCTTGCGGTTGCCAAATAATGCCTGGATCCACCTGTTGGTGCTGTTTCTCACTCCGTAGTAATTGAGTTTGTACAGACGTATTGCATGCGGTACCTTGTCAAACGCCTTTGCGAAGTCTAACATAATAACATCTATTCTAGCCTGGAAACAATTTCTTGAATGGTGACAATTAGTTGAGTTTCACAGGAGCAGCTCTTTATGAACCCATGCTGGTTGTCTCTCAGTATATTATGTAGGTCGAAGTGGGCCATGATGTTGCTGTGAATGATATGCTCCAACAACTTGCATGTGATGGACGTCAGGGATACTGGGCGGTAGTTTGCCGATTGATGATTATCTCCCTTTTTGAATACTGGGACTATCCAGGCATCTCTCCAGTATTGGGGAACTTCACTTGTATCGAGTGAGAATTGGAAGAGCTGGGTCAGTATAGGCGCAAGTTCGGTTTCAGCTGCCTTTAGAATAAATGATGGGATCGAGTCTGGTCCTGTGGATTGTTGCGGCTTTAGTACCTTCAACAACTTGTGGACACCTTTCCACGTGACTTTAATATCTGGCATGGTCTTGTGTGGGCTCTGTCCTTTATCAGGGGTGCTGCTGGCGTCTTCTTTTGTGAAGACAGACTCTTATTGCTCATTCAATATGTTGGCTTTGCTTTGGCTGTCGCTTTTCATGAAACCATCCTTGTTCTTGAGTGTTGATAGGGGTTTTAAGGCGCCTAAAAGGAATGAACATACCAGGATCATCCTCCATGTACATCGAGATGAAATATGGAGAATGGCCCTAGAACCTTCTCACCTGCAGAACAGCAGAGTTGCTGAAAATTCTATTGTAGACACTCCATTTACGCTGGAGCCACATTTATTGTTTTTCTGCCACTGCTCTAGTGATTTGAGCCAGATGGCACCTGAAACAATGCAGGGGACATGATGAAGACCTTTAATGAGCATGAACAAAAAATGATAAAATGAATATGATTTTGGGGGTTCTTTCCCGCTGCCTACCGCTCCAACGGGATCTGCAGTGGCCCTATTTTTGCCCCGTAACCAAGCGGAGCCCCCGGACCCACAAGTGGATGGTAACAGGAAACAAACCTTCCTTTTTTACGCCAAGAGCAATGGTGTCAGTCTATTTAATTTAGATGATTACACGAATGAAGGAATATAATAATGTGTTACGCAGATAGATTGAAATGAACAATGGAATAAGCAATGGAATAAAATCCCTCTTGAGATCAGAAAAAGTAATTCCCAATACAAATACAAAAAGTCGCTGAAGAGCTATCTTTTAGACTTAGTCGAGTGATATTTATATTGCCCGTTTTGTTATTTAGACAAATTCTTAGTCATTTACCATATCATATTAAAATGTTTGTTTTTGTGTAAGATTGTACATTCATAATCATTTAATCATGTCTTTTTATTTAAGGTCAAAGTTATGTACACTTAGTTTATTTATTATATAATATTCATGAATGGATGTTTCCTCTGAAAATAAAGATATTAATATTATTATTATTATTTATGATAGATATAACTAAACATATCATTTGCAAATAATTACCTTTTATTTTGCAGGGTGCCAGGTTTATCCAACGCAGCAACAGTTGAAATAACTGATACGTCAATAACTTGATTATTTCTCCGTTGGAATTTCCGGAGTTGCTGTTTCCATAATTACGTCTTTACAATTTTTGGTAAATATACTCTTGATGTCACACATTTTAACATTTAAATAAATAATTAGCTCCAACTGCAACCCACCCGCACCCTCTGTTCCTACGCATTTGTGCAGCAACGATTCACAACTATTCAGTAATTGACACAGTCGTCAAGAGAAGCAATGAGTAATGGAATAATGTAATATTTGCACTAGTACATTTTATTTCCGCTAACACACACATGAATGAATATGATAATTAGTTACACAGATGATCGCAGATTATACACTTAACGCATATATGTAAATACTTAACCTCGTTTTATTTTGGTTTATCCACAAATTTGGAATGGCGGATAAATCAATAACTTGACTATTTCTTCGGGGGAATTTCCAGAGCTGCTATTTTCAGAATTGCGTCAGAAATCAAAAATTGTCAGTGACTGTATGCTATTTGTATTAGTTACGAGGTGTTACGAGCATATATCATGAAATATATCGAGGCGTAAGACGAAAAGTGTGCCGTTATACGAATATCAGTTTACGTTCGTTTTCCAGTATTGAATATATCATACGACTTTGGACTATAGAAACTCTCAGGCATGCGATAATAGTCGGTACAGTAGCGTACCGTTCCACATAAGTTCTTCACACCACGTTAGTCTCTGGGCTAAACGCAGTGATCGTACCACGTTAGTCCCAGGGCTAATTGCAATGATCATACCACGTTAGTCCTTGGGTTAAACGCAATGATCGTACCACTTTAGTCCTTGGGTTAAACGCAATGATCGTACCACTTTAGTCCTTGGGTTAAACGCAATGATCGTACCACTTTAGTCCTTGGGTTAAACGCAATGATCGTACCACTTTAGTCCCTGGGTTAAACGCAATGATCGTACCAAGTTAGTTACTGGGTTAAATGCAGTGATCGTACAACGTTAGTCCCTGGGCTAAACGCAGTGATCGTACCACGTTAGTCCCAGGGCTAATTGCAATGATCGTACCACGTTAGTCCCTTGGCTAAACACAATGATCGTACCAAGTTAGTCCCTGCGTTAAATGCAGTGATCGTACAACGTTAGTCCCTGGGAAAAACGCAATGATTGTACCACGTAAGGACCTGGGTTAAACGCAATGATCGTACCACGTAAGTCCCTGGGTTAAACGCAATGATCGTACCTCAAAAGTTCCTGGTTAAAAGCAATCATTGTACCATGTAAGTCCTTTGTTAAACGCAATGATCGTACCACGTTAGTCCCTGGGTTAAACGCGGAGATCGTATAACGTTATGCCTTGGGTTAAACGCAATACTCGTACCACGTAAGTCCTTGGTTAAACGCAATGATCGTACGACGTTAGTTCCTGGGTAAAAGGCAATGCTCGTACCACGTTAGTCCCTGTTTAAAACGCAATGATCGTACCACGTCAGTCCCTGGGTTAAACGCAATGATCTTACTACCTAATTAATTGAATAAACGCAATGATCGTACGACGTTAGTCCCTGGGTTAAAGGCAATTATCGTACACGGTAGTCCTTGAGTTAAACGCAATGATCGTACCACTTAAGTCCTAGGTTAAACGCAATGACCGTACAACGTAAGTTCCTGGGTTAAACGCAATAATCGTACCACGTAAGTTCTTGGTTAAACGCAATGATCGTACGACGTTAGTCCAAGGGTTAAAGGCAAAGATCGTACCACGTTAGTCCCTGGTTTAAACGCAATGATCGTACCACGTCAGTCGTCCCTGGGTTAAACGCAATGATATTACCACCTAATCCCTTGGATAAACGCAATGATCTTACGACGTAAGTCAATGGGTTAAAGGCAATGATCGTACATGTTAGTCCCTGAGTTAAGCGCAATGACCATACTACGTTAGTCCTAGGTTAAACGCAATGATCGTACAAAGTCAGTCCCTCTGTTAAACACAATAATCGTACCACGTAAGTTTTTGGTTAAATGCAATGCTCGTACAACGTTAGTCCCTGGGTTAAAGGCAATGATTGTACCACGTTACGTGAGTCCCTGGTTTAAACGGAATGATCGTACCACGTCAGTCCCTGGGTTAAACACAATGATCATACCACCTAATTCCTTGGTAAACGTAATGATCGTACCACTTTAGTCCCTGGGTTAAACGCAATAATTGTACCACGTTAGTCACTGAGTTAAACACAATGATCGTACCCTGTTAGTCCCTTGGTCAAACGCAATGATCGTACACATTATTCCCTGGGTTAAACGCAATGATCGTACCACGTAAATACATGGGTTAAGCGCAATGATCGGACCACGTAAGTCCTTGGTTAAACGCAATGATCGTACCATGTAAGTCCTTGGTTAAATTCAATAATCGTACCACGTGAGTCCTTGGTTAAACGCAGTCATCGTTCCACGCAAGTACTTGCTTAGACGCATTGATCGTACCACGTTAGTCCTTGGTTAAACACAATACTCGTACCACTAAAGATCTTGTTTAAACGTAATAATCGTACCACGTAAGTCCTTGGTTAAACGCAATGATCGTACCATGTTAGTCCTTGGATAAACGCAATGATCGTACCATGTACGTCCTTGGTTAAACGTAATGATCGTACCACGCAAGTCCTTGGTTAAACGCAATGATCGTAATATGTTAGTCCTTGGTTAAACGCAATGACTGTACCATGTAAGTTCTTGGTTAAGCGCAATGCTCGTACCATGTTAGTCTTTACTTAAATGTAATGATCGTACCTCGTAAGTTCTTGGTTGAAAGTAATGATCGTACTACGTACGTTCTTGCTTAAACGTAATGATCGTACCATTTAAGTCTTTGGTTAAACGCAATGATCGTACCACGTTATTCCTTGAATAAACGCAATGATCGTACCACGTCAGTACTTGGTTACACGCATTGATCGTACCACGTAAGTTCTTGCTTAAACGCAATAAACCACCACGTTAGTCCTTGGTTAAACGCAATGATCGTACCGCGTAAGTCCTTGGTTAAACACAATGATCGTACCACATAAGTCCTTGGTTAAACGCAATTATCGTACCACGTAAGTCCTTGGTTAAACGCAATGATCGTACCACGTTAGCCCTTGGTTTAACGCAATGATCGTACCACGTAAGTCCTTGGTTAAACGAAATGATCGTACCCCACGTAAGTCTTTGGTTAAACGCAATGATCGTACCACTTTAGTCCTTGGTTAAATGCAATGATCTCTTGTTTAAACGCAATGATCGGACCACGTAAGTCCTTGGTTAAACACAATGATCGTACGACGTTAGTCCTTGGTTAAATGCAATGATTGTAACACGTATGTTCTTGGTTAAACGCAATGCTTGTTCCACATAAGCCCTTGGTTAAACGCAATGATCGTACCACGTAAGTACCTGGGTTAAACGAAATGATCGTACCACATAAGTCCCTGGGTTAAACGCAATGATCGTACCAAGTAAGTCCTTGGTTAAACGCAATGATTGATCGGACCATGTACGTCCTTGGTTAAATGCAATGATTGTAACACGTTTATCCTTGGTTAAACGCAGTGATCATACCACGTAAGTTCTTGCTTAAACGCAATGATTGTACCACGTAATTCTTTGGTTAAACGCAATGATCGTACCACGTAAGTCCTTGGTTACACGCAATGATCGTACCACATAAGTCCTTGGTTAAACACAATGATCGTACCACATAAGTCCTTGGTTAAACACAATGATCGTACCACATAAGTCCTTGGTTAAACGCAATTATCGTACCACGTAAGTCCTTGGTTAAACGCAATGATCGTACCACGTTAGTCCTTGGTTAAACGCAATGATCGTACCACGTTAGTCCTTGGTTAAACGCAATGATCGTAACCCACGTAAGTCTTTGGTTAAACGCAATGATCGTACCACTTTAGTCCTTGGTTAAACGCAATGATCTCTTGTTTAAACGCAATGATTGTACCACGGTAGTCCTTGGTTAAGGGACACCCTCTCCTACGTATAAGTGGCGTTTTTTTGTGTGGACTATTTTACACACGTTAGTATACAGTACCAAATGCATCTTTTGACATCAAGGTGCCTTCGTCGCTTGTTGCGATCTAATCCTTTAGTCAATACCATAGTGATACAACAGCATGCATAAGAAATACATTTATAATCGTTGTTTTTTTAAAATAAAAACATGAGTATGGCTATGCATCACAACTTCAAACTAACCAAATGTACATACAATTTAAACATTTGTCAATACATGTATATCTGAAATTGTACACAAGCAGCACCTATGCTAATTTTATATCTGAAATTGTAAACACAAGCAGCACCTATGCTAATTTTATATCTGAAATTGTAAACACAAGCAGCACCTATGCTAATGTTATAAATAATGATTGTTTAAGTCAACGTTAAGATCGAAATTCGGCTGTAGGGTGTTCAGCAGTGATTTGGGCTTTTTTTTCACTAGTCCCTAACTTGTTTTTCGTCTGTTGACTTCATCTCTAAACGTCTGCTGGTCAGATGGCATATTTGAAAGACATGTTTCATATTTATATAGTCATATTTTAAGATTTGCAGATTTACTGGTCAAGAAAGCAATTGATGAATCATGCGATCTAGAAAGGTATAACCCAATGGGTGTCTCCATTACTCATTCCATGTCTGCTGGATTCCATGTCTGCACGATTCCTTAGCCGGTTTGCTTGTCATGAGATTGTAGCTTGAATACCAAACTCGCCGGCCATGTTTTTAAATAAGGATGGTTGGCGGAAATACTGTCCTCAGCAGGACGCGATCGTATACTACTAGGGCTGTGATGAAAGTTCATCTAGGCACACTCAATCTCTACCAAGAGTTGTCGTTCCTTGCATCCCCACTCTGGACAGTTATCATTATTCAGTTTCATGTTTATACATTCTGGTTGACTACATAGCCTGCTCAGTCCTATATTTTGTATTAGCTATATTTTGTATGAGGTCTAAATGCGCAGCTACTAGTATACATTTTAGGTACAATTTATTGTTTTAAACGGTTACTTGAACATTAGTTTACGAACTATTGAAAGGAAGGATAGGAAGGATATTTTTTTGTTAACTGTGTAGTTACCCGTTCGCATTTCATATGCATTACGGAGTTATTGCTCTTGATAAAGTACATGATTTGTTAGATAAAGGGTTGATGTTTACGCTAATGCGCATAGTCCTTACAGAGTTATATCCCTTTATGATGTCAAAATTGAATTAACACACGTATCGTATGCAATACTGAATTTCTTTTGGAACAATATTTCACAGTATATAAACAGACTGAGAGCAGCTCAGCAGTTCAGTTCAGTTCGGAAGATTAGTATTCAGTAAAAAGTTAATTTTGAATTGGATGCTTATAAAAATATAAAATATATTTGTGAGGATTTACTTATTATTGTGCTCATTCATAATAACTGTGAAATTGGATATTTGGACTAACCGGAAATATTGGAAATTAATTTGGACTGAAGGACAATTAACATTGGGATTAAAGAGACACTTACTGTTTTGGATTAAAGAGACACTTACAGTTTTGGATTAAAGAGACACTTGCCAAAGTGAATTAAAGGAACATGGAATAATTTTATTTGGACTAATTAAAAAATTGGATATTAATGAAAAACTGGATTTGTGTATTCTGTAAGTTAATATTTTATGTAAACAAATTTGTTAATTATATATTTTTGTGTTCTGGTTTTGCTTCCTTTCTCGTTACATTTAAAACTACCACAACCGGACTTCTATGGTGACGTGATTTACGAACTTCGTAAGATCCTTGGTCATAACCACGTTGATACAATATTTATTAAAACTGTCAAAAGAGATAATAACCCTACAATTTTGCAACGCACTGCATGTTTTGCAGTTGACCCATTTACAGTTTGCCACTATGCTCGATTGTGCGATGACCGGAGAGATTTTGGACGATATGATGACGTCTACCTAAATAGAACGGTAGCGTTTGCTGTTTGCCTTAAATAATGTCTTGTCGTACTCTTAATGGTTTGTTCTCTTGTTGCTCTGGCTTCTGTCGAGTCTTTGACTGGAGAGATTGTGGACCCTGTGATGAAGTCTACCTAAATAGAACGTAGTCTTTGCTGTTTGCCTTAAATATTGTCTTGTCGTACTCTTAATGGTTTGTTCTCTCGTTGCTCTGACTTTTGCCAAGTCTTGCCAAGTCTTTGATTACTTGCTTTGTGCCTTTCTATGTTTTTTATATTCATATATACATGATCATCTATGTATTATACTTTGTCTATTAGTGCTGCCTTGTCTGTTAGAGAATATAGCCTGGCGGTGGTTTCTTTACTTACATTGTTCCGTTTTAATGGGATGATGTAGGAAAAGAGTTAGGTTTGGTACACAATATAATGTGGTTTAACCACCAGCGGCCTTTTTGCCAATGACCGTTCCAAGGCGATCCTGTTGTCAACACGTTTGTTTGTGTGATTTCACAGGTCTTGCTTTATATTAACATTGTAACTGTTGTTTGTTTTAATGCGTGATTTTGGTCGACTATGTTCTGTGAAAGCTGCATTTCCTGTTCGTCTTTTATACCTACTAGTTTAACGTCTTCCCTGACTGCAGTTACATTAGTGTTTTTTTTCATATTTTTGGTAATTTCCCTCCTTCCATGGATTTATTAAAACAGTTTGTACTGGTTGAAGTTAATGTATTTGAACATTTTTTAAGTACTTAATGCCGGAGATTTTCTGGACCTTTGGATTTTGAAGATTTAGTTTTAGTTTAGTAGTTTGTTGATTTTATCTTTAGTAATATAGATGATGGTTAACCTGGTGATAGTTAGTGTTTTTTTTCCAGTACTGGTCCATTTTCGTCATTTTCCTTGATAAATACTGACACAAAGTGATCGTTTAGTACTTTATTTTTTTCCTTTTCACTATTTCTAAGTTACCATGCGCTTTTTCCAATTTACAAAACGAATTATTCGTTTTGGTATTAGACCGGACGTATTTCCAAAATAGTTTATGCGTTTTGATTTTGGCTGATAAGTCCTTTTGCATCTGTACCTTCTTAATTCATAGACATCAATGTTCCGGCTAGCAGGGTGATATACTGAAAACAACTATGACATGCTCTTCATATGTTTAATATCAAAATATATGAAAAACTGTTGTAGAACACTATAGTATACGTCATCACCTACATCTAACTGGCCGGGGTTATTCTGAGTATTTACATGTTTGACTAGAATAGAAGTCCGTTTGACGCCAATAACTGAATTCAATGAAGTGAACTAAAAACATAGCTATTTAAGAATTGATTAGCATATATTCTGCTTATTGTCAAATTAATTCTTATATTTACATTACTTTCCCGTCGTCACAGTACCAATAATAACGAGCCTTGGGGTATGTAACTGAAAAAGAAAAACGTGCACTACCGTCAGTGATTTTCCAGACAGTGGAATATCCGTTTTCATCGAGGACACATCGGATGCGAGAGCAGTAATCCGCCTACTTGAAAAGTTAATTCGAAATTAAATGATTTCATTCAACAGAAAAAATCAAGTCAATATAAATATATCTCCTTATGGCGTTGAACATAATTCAGAGATTTTCAAATTATAAGTTACACTAATACTTAAAATTCCTGAGACTTGCTGGAATTTGTATTTACACTGCATGTTCGATTATCGCCAATAATAATGGAGTATCGACCATGACAATCATAGCTAATCTCATCGCAATTTCTTTGTCTTTAAAGAACCATTCTTTAAAGAACCATTGCCTTGCTGTTCTTGGCTGTCAACTTCACTTTGCACTCGGCTTAAATTCCAGGCAGCATCAAGTATACATACACTAGGGATAATGATCCAGAACGCGTTAAGAAAAAAAAAGTAAAACCAGAAATGGAGAGGGTGCCACATATCACCGTGTTTAAATCCTTCCAGGATCTCGGTGAAAAAGTACAAGGAATCTCCATACAGTTGGAAAAGAGAAACCGCTAGCTGCAAAACATAACGGTACGAATGTAGTCGTTTGGTTAGGAAGGCTGCTGCTGTCAGAAAACACAGAGGGCCGTCTACAAACGCTGTTATAGACTCCATAGCAACCATAAATGTGTCTGATCTGAAATGAGAAAACCCAAACATATGCAACGATATTCAAAATATATTACAAATATATTTAAAGGCCCTCGAGTAGTTATATAAATCCCCTTTTTACTTGTCCCCATTTTTAATTGTCTGCATACAATTATAATAACAGAAGGCAACTAATTTCCTGTGTTTTAACTACCTAAAGTATTGTCAAATGTCAAGTGCATGATCCTAGGCTTGACACTTGACATTTATCAAAATATCGTTTTATAAGAGTCAAATCTTTAAGATACCAACCAGGGAAATGTCTTGGAAATGTTGAAATAAAACAACTTCTTCAACAAAATCTCATTCCGAACATAAATGAGACCTGACTGTAAGATTTCTTTAGTGGTGCGAAATAACGGCCGTTACTAAAATATAGTACAAGATAGTATCTCTTCCTTACAACTGACAATTAAAAAAAAAATAATGCCACTTCCACCACAAAAATGCCACCACTCCTTAAAAACTTTCTGGGAAGAGCTCTTTTAGTTACCTGAGCTTCCAATTCTTAAATATTTCAAAATGTTCTAACATGATGTCTACTATAGAACAATACATTGAGACTCTAAAAGTTCTCTCTGTAACCCCAGTTTGTTTGAGGTAGTTAACAGGGTTATAATTAAGTATCTCCGAACATTTATGATTTGAGGACCACGTTAACTTGAAATTTTACGCAACGAGTTTGTGCCATTAAGAAAATATTTGGCTCCAATGTATTCAATTTGGCTGTATTTTTTTTCATTTGGCAAAGAAAAAATAGCCAGTGCAAGCCCTGAGATACAGTGGCCCAGTGTTCCAAATCGAAACGTCGCTGCTTTGGACGTTGTCTACGCAGTATTTGTTCAATCAACTGAATTATACTCTCTTTTTCAAGAAAAGAGAATACAATGCGCATATGATGTAAATAATATCAGCACAAATGAGTAATTTAATAACGTTAATGAATGTGACCCTTAACTAAACAGTGTCAATATCTGCACAAATGGGTAATTTAATAACGTTAATGAATGTTACCCTTAACTAAACAGTGTCAATATCTGCACACATGGGTAATTTAATAACGTTAATGAATGTTACCGCTTAACTAAACAGTGTCAATATCTGCACAAATGGGTAATTTAAAAACGTTAATGAATGTTACCGTTAACTAAACAATGTCAATATCTGCACAACTGGGTAATTTAATAACGTTAATGAATGTTACCCTTAACTAAACAGTGTCAATATCTGCACAAATGGGTAATTTAATAACGTTAATGAATGTTACCGCTTAACTAAACAGTGTCAATATCTGCACAAATGAGTAATTCAATAACGTTAATGAATGTTACCCTTAACTAAACAGTGTCAATATCTGCACAAATGGGTAATTTAATAACGTTAATGAATGTTACCCTTAACTAAACAGTGTCAATATCTGCTCAAATGGGTAATTTAATAACGTTAATGAATGTTACCGCTTAACTAAACAGTGTCAATATCTGCACAAATGGGTAATTTAATAACGTTAATGAATGTTACCCTTAACTAAACAGTGTCAATATCTGCACAAATGGGTAATTTAATAACTTAATGAATGTTACCCTTAACTAAACAATGTCAATATCTGCACAAATGGGTAATTTAATAACGTTAATGAATGTTACCCTTAACTAAACAGTGTCAATATCTGCACAAATGGGTAATTTAATAACGTTAATGAATGTTACCCTTAACTAAACAGTGTCAATATCTGCTCAAATGGGTAATTTAATAACGTTAATGAATGTTACCGCTTAACTAAACAGTGTCAATATCTGCACAAATGGGTAATTTAATAACGTTAATGAATGTTACCCTTAACTAAACAGTGTCAATATCTGCACAAATGGGTAATTTAATAACGTCAATGAATGTAACCGTTAACTAAACAATGTCAATATCTGCACAACTGGGTAATTTAATAACGTTAATGAATGTTACCCTTAACTAAACAGTGTCAATATCTGCACAAATGGGTAATTTAATAACGTTAATGAATGTTACCCTTAACTAAACAGTGTCAATATCTGCACAAATGGGTAATTTAATAACGTTAATGAATGTTACCCTTAACTAAACAGTGTCAATATCTGCTCAAATGGGTAATTTAATAATGTTAATGAATGTTACCGCTTAACTAAACAGTGTCAATATCTGCACAAATGGGTAATTTAATAACGTTAATGAATGTTACCCTTAACTAAGCAGTGTCAATATCTGCACAAATGGGTAATTTAATAACTTAATGAATGTTACCCTTAACTAAACAATGTCAATATCTGCACAAATGGGTAATTTAATAACGTTAATGAATGTTACCCTTAACTAAACAGTGTCAATATCTGCACAAATGGGTAATTTAATAACGTTAATGAATGTTACCCTTAACTAAACAGTGTCAATATCTGCTCAAATGGGTAATTTAATAACGTTAATGAATGTTACCGCTTAACTAAACAGTGTCAATATCTGCACAAATGGGTAATTTAATAACGTTAATGAATGTTACCCTTAACTAAACAGTGTCAATATCTGCACAAATGGGTAATTTAATAACGTCAATGAATGTAACCGTTAACTAAACAATGTCAATATCTGCACAACTGGGTAATTTAATAACGTTAATGAATGTTACCCTTAACTAAACAGTGTCAATATCTGCACAAATGGGTAATTTAATAACGTTAATGAATGTTACCCTTAACTAAATAGTGTCAATATCTGCTCAAATGGGTAATTTAATAATGTTAATGAATGTTACCGCTTAACTAAACAGTGTCAATATCTGCACAAATGGGTAATTTAATAACGTTAATGAATGTTACCCTTAACTAAACAGTGTCATTATCTGCACAAATGGGTAAATTAAAAACGTTAATGAATGTTACCCTTAACTAAACAGTGTCAATATCTGCACAAATGGGTAATTTAATAACGTTAATGAATGTTACCCTTAACTAAACAGTGTCAATATCTGCTCAAATGGGTAATTTAATAACGTAAATAAATGTTACCGCTTAACTAAACAGTGTCAATATCTGCACAAATGGGTAATTTAATAACGTTAATGAATGTTACCCTTAACTAAACAATGTCAATATCTGCACAAATGGGTAATTTAATAACGTTAATGAATGTTACCCTTAACTAAACAGTGTCAATATCTGCACAAATGGGTAATTTAATAACGTTAATGAATGTTACCCTTAACTAAACAGTGTCAATATCTGCTCAAATGGGTAATTTAATAACGTTAATGAATGTTACCGCTTAACTAAACAGTGTCAATATCTGCACAAATGCGTAATTTAATAACGTTAATGAATGTTACCCTTAACTAAACAGTGTCAATATCTGCACAAATGGGTAATTTAATAACGTCAATGAATGTAACCGTTAACTAAACAGTGTCAATATCTGCACAAATGGGTAATTTAATAACGTTAATGAATGTTACCCTTAACTAAACAGTGTCAATATCTGCACAAATGGGTAATTTAATAACGTTAATGAATGTTACCGCTTAACTAAACAGTGTCAATATCTGCACAAATGGGTAATTTAATAACGTTAATGAATGTTACCCTTAACTAAACAGTGTTAATATCTGCACAAATGGGTAATTTAATAACGTTAATGAATGTTACCCTTAACTAAACAGTGTCAATATCTGCACAAATGGGTAATTTAATAACGTTAATGAATGTTACCCTTAACTAAACAGTGTCAATATCTGCACAAATGAGTAATTCAAGAACGTTAATGAATGTTACCCTTAACTAAACAGTGTCAATATCTGCATAAATGGGTAATTCAATAACGTTAATGAATGTTACCCTTAACTAAAAACAGTGTCAATATCTGCTCAAATGGGTAATTTAATAACGTTAATGAATGTTACCGCTTAACTAAACAGTGTCAATATCTGCACAAATGGTTAATTTAATAACGTTAATGAATGTTACCCTTAACTAAACAGTGTCAATATCTGCACAAATGGGTAATTTAATAACGTTAATGAATGTTACCCTTAACTAAACAATGTCAATATCTGCACAAATGGGTAATTTAATGACGTTAATGAATGTTACCCTTAACTAAACAGTGTCAATATCTGCACAAATGGGTAATTTAATAACGTTAATGAATGTTACCGCTTAAATAAACAGTGTCAATATCTGCACAAATGGGTAATTTAATAACGTTAATGAATGTTACCGGTTAACTAAACAGTGTCTGTCTTTAAGAAGGTAATACTACTACTATCTATAGTCTAGCTCATCTGCGACGCTTGCTTGTTTTCAAGACAAACGTCTAGAACAGTTCTCCTAAACAAGTTTGAATTTTGCCGAGATTCTGGTATCGTTTCTGATTGGCTAAAGCAAAACCACCTGCTATCCAAGATATACAGAAAGGCAGAAAGATAATAAATTTATAAATAAAGAGGGCAACATTATCATTATATCGACAAACTAAAGGCGGATGGTCAGAAACACTTTTATAAAAAAGACAATAATGACGGTCACGGGCTTCCGGTTTCATATGTTTCTGCACAAACGGTCAAGACGTTTGCATTTACAATCAAGCGTCGACGGTGATCAAGACTATCTATGGCAGACTATTTGTATAGTTGTATCTTTTCAAATAGTGCACTAGAAGGGAGAAAACGCACACTAAGGTAACTTTACAGTCTAAGAAGACTCCCGACATTTGGACGAAGAAGAAGAAGAAGAAGAAGAAGACGTTATTTCTAATAGAATATGATTAACGCCCATCAAGGAGAAGAACATAACATATTATTCTGTTTTAAATTGGAGGTATGTTTGCAAAACTAAACTTTTTACAATGTATGTACTCAAGACTACTGTATACTTACATGATATAGCGACTATCTCCCTTCCCGTATTCCTTCCCTGCAAAACAAACCATTATATAAGTCATACATCATGTACATATAGTTACATGTATATGGCAGGTTTGATTACATACATGTACAAACTGTTTGATTACATGTACAAATTGTCGTTTCCTATGTGGTTTTGTTGCGAAGTCTGGATACTGGAAACCTTATACATTTGCAGGGAATATACATAGATTTACTACAGTGGGTTAGCGCGTATATAATCACTTGAGTTAACCGTCTAATATAAATGAAAGAAACATGTTTATTTAGTTTCTGATTTAGATTTACCCTTTCAGTTGTTCGATAGCAACATTTCTGATATTATTGTCTAATAACTGAATTTTTTAATAGTTTTTTTTGCACCAATATTTACATAATTTCATTGTATCCATAGAAGTGCCAAACTTTAATAAGTTAACTAATTTGATGCTTACCTTTTGTCCCTAACCTTTGTTTTAATATTTATATTTCAGTTTATTGTGACAGTATGAAATTACACACTTCATTCGCAGTAAAGAATCATTTTTCCGAGAGGTGTTGCCACAGGGGGTCGGCACGGTGTTGGGATGGTGTTTAAATGGTTTGGTATAGAGTCCTAAAACCCCAAATATCGAAAACCCATATTACTTAGTATACATATTAACAAGGGGTCCGGCTCCCAAAATGCCATTCTGTGCAGAGAACATGTATAACTGGCCAGAAAATAAAGGATTAACATGATAATCCATTCACATAGGGCTCTATTTCAAGCTATAAGACGTGTGTATCTAAAAATCATATTCATTTGTTTATAACATGTCCCACCTTTTGACACCAGACAACCGAAACGACTAATTTACACCAAAATATCTAAGTAGGAAGAGATCGCGTAACACCACGCCACCTCACTAAAACGAGCTTCCCGAGAAGGCAGCATGCAAAAACGCTTCAGCCGATTGAAAACAAACATAAAATGTTTCACAAACCTTTGTGCTTCAACTCGTGAAAGTCCAACTGCTCTATAGCGAGACATTTTTTGATTGTCACAAACGAATTTCTACGGTGACTTCCATATTGCTGTTGTTGTTGTTTTCTATACTATATCATCTAGACGTTTGTTCATTTGTGAAGAAAATGAATAAACGTCTAGATGATCTAGTCTTAATAACAACAACAACAATATGGCAGTGGCCTTGGGATTTCGTTCGGTAAAATAAAAAAATGACTCGCTATTCATAATTTTTCATTGCAGAGATGTTGAAATTTTTATCTTATTTCCAGTAGGTGATAACATTTGTGTTACTCGGTTTTTATCCTTAGGTTCTATAGTAAAATAAAAATATTTGGCCTAGTAAAAAGGCGATAAATGTTGATTTTGAAAGATACATATATTGAATAAATTTGCATGAATGTACATGAAATATGCAGGTTTTTAAGAGAATCACACTGTAGATACCTTAATTTTAACAGTAAACTTGGTTAAACATCAAGGATAAAGACCGAGTTTATCACCTACCAGAATGTATTAGGCATGTCTCATTTCTGGTCACTGATTGGTCAGTTATTTTGTGATGCTCTATCAAAATTATGAATAGAACAGTTGGACTTTCACGAGTTGAAGCACAAAGGTTTGTATTTATGGAGAACTAGGTAGATACCCATTGTATATTTTAAGGTATGTAAAAATAATAAAGTATTGGAGTAAGGTGGTCGATTCAAAAAACATTTTAATATCAACTTTTTATAAAGACGCTGTGAGAGATTGTGAAAGAGGAATGAAGAATTGGGCCAGCAATGTTAAAACCATTATAACAGACTGTGGCTATAATTATGTTTGGAATGACCCAACTTGTATTGATATGAAATCTTTTCATTTGTTGATTAAACAAAATTTAATAGATTGTTTTGTTCAAAAATGGAACACTGATGTTGAAAATAATCGAGTTTTATGCTTGTATAGACATTTTAAAACCTCATTCTCATATGAAGTGTATTTAGATATATTGCCGTTGAAATTAAGAACTGCCATATCGAGGATAAGATTATCCTCCCACAGACTTAGAATTGAAACTGGCAGATATTCACAAAATAGAACTGATAGAAATCAGAGATATTGTACATTGTGTAATAGTACAGACTTAGAAGATGAATATCATTTTATTTTAATTTGTCCTTTGTACGAACAATTACGTAAATTATATGTCAAACAATATTATTACAGACATCCAAGTGTTTTTAAATTTATTCAGCTGATGCAATCTTCAAGCCAGCATGAGCTTTTTAGATTATCTAGGTTTGTTAGGGAAGCATTTATTATTCGCAATACTGCAATGTATAATGAGTAAAAAATGTATGTTCATCCTCATGGGACATGACATGTAAACTATTAAAACTTAAAAGTTTACATGAAACTATGTAATAGGAATAGTTTAATCCTTATAACATAAATACGTGATCCAGAGTGAATGTGTGAGACATTTCGGGTGTCAGAGTGAATGGGTGAGTTGTATGAGTGTATAGTATGCATGGTTGTGTGTTTGTACTTTTTCATTGTTTAATGTAAAAATTGCATTGACCTGTCACATATTAACAAATGTAATATGTATTTATATGACGAGAAACATTTGTTTAAGTCATAAATAAAGAATATGTTCTGTTCTGTTCTGTTCTGTTCTGTGAAACATTTCATGTTTGTTTTCAATCGGCTGAAGCGTTTTTGCATGCTGCCTTCTCGGAAGCTCGTTTTAGTGAGGTGGCGTGGTGTCACGCGATCTCTTCCTACTTAGATATTTTGGTGTAAATTAGTCGTTTCGGTTGTCTGGTGTCAAAAGGTGGTACATGTTATGAATAAATGAATATGATTTTTAGATACACACGTTTTATAGCTTGAAATAGAGCCCTATGTGAATGGATTATCATGTTAATCCTTTATTTTCTGGCCAGTTATACATGTTCTCTGCACAGAATGGCATTTTGGGAGCCGGACCCCTTGTTAATATGTATACTTAGTAATATGGGTTTTCGATATTTGGGGTTTTAGGACTCTATACCAAACCATTTAAACACCATCCCAACACCGTGCCGACCCCCTGTGGGTGTTGCACTTGCACAGACAAATACTCCAAATCATAAATGTTTGCTTATATGATATATCTTCAAGCCTGGACAATTTTAAAATAATCTAAATTACTTGAGCTGAGAAAATGGAATTTAAACAGAAAATGAGTCAAGTTATTGACAAATCCTAATATCAAGGATTAATTAATGGTGAGGTTTAAAAGAGGATATATCTAGTTCAATACTTTTTAACTTCGAGTTATAGCCATCAACTTTCAACGTTTTTTATGCTGTTTTTTAATTTTTTTTAATTGTCAGTCTATCCTGAAGTCGCAATATTGAATATAGAAAAAAAAATCAAAATTGATAAAAATTAAATGTTTTCAGAGAAGATTTATGTTATGGAACTAAGGATATATCACAAAATACTTACACATTTGTGCTAAATAAGTGTCCTGTCCAGGCAATATTTCGTGAAACACACTAAAATACCCTTCCAGGATACTATGGATAAATCCGCACACAACGAACCAGCATATTTTAACTCTAACACCGGTTGGTTTGCGTTTAGAAAATGTCCAAGTACACACTAGGATAATCGCCACTATTCCAAAGAAAGTCCCTAAAAGTTCCACGATTCCCGTCACATTCGGTTTATATTTAGGAATGTTTAGATCCCTTGGGAAATAAGGATGCTGTACCCCTGGAGATCCCATGATAAATTAAGCGGTCGTACCTCACACCACCGGTCAATATCTATATCGAAATAACGACACTCTGTATAATTAACAAATATACGGTGTACAGGTAAATATTTACTAGCAATATAAACGACTGCAGAACCAGTCTCATTAAAGATCGTACCATTATCGATTATGTTAGACCCACAGCGATTGGCCAGTGTACATTTTCTAGTTTATAAATAGAATACAGCTGTTTGAGTTTGTAAAACGGGACATTGCGCAGTGAAGCAGTATATGTACGTTATCGTATTGTATACATGTTAACCGCATTACGGTATAGTCCAGTATTGGCTGACAGCAATTTGGTCGCGTATAAGGGTATAGTCCAGTTTAGACTGACAGCAATTTGGTCGCGTATAACTGTTTAATAATTTAAAAACCTTGTTCACTAATGTCACAGAAATTGGGTAAGGGTATAGTCCAGTATAGGCTGACAGATGTTTACATAGTAGTAATAATATTTTGGTATGTTTGTTTGGTTTCTTGTCTAAATCTAGATCAAGCGTATCCATTTATATCATCAGCTTATATATTTGTTAGTAAGTGTTCTGTCTAATAATGGAGAAGTGCACTGGATTACAAAAAAATAAATAATATAGAACTATAGCATGTATATGTGACAAAAAAAGACTTCATATGTGGCCATCTATAGCCGTCTATATATGAATTGTGTTGTACCTGTGAACTCATTGACCTAAAGGTCGATTGTATTGTGAATAAAGTAATATGTTTGTTATCAATGTAGTGAATTATTTGATACATAGGGCACATTGTAAGTGAGAACGCATGCCGTCGTATTTTAGTGGGAACATAGGCCCAATTTTAGCCCTTATACATCCTATGCAATATAACTAAATATATCCACATATATAACGTACAAGTCGTTTTTAATATGAAATAGGTTAAACCTATAGGGCGAGCACAGTTTATGTTGGATTGTGCGGTATGAGCAGGTATACCTGTAAGTTTCTTATGAATCGTGATATACCACCGCCACTCCCCGCTTCCTACCCTCACCCCCACCCTCCTTCCCCACCCCCTCCCCACAAAAAAAAGAAGAACAGAAAAAAAGAACACATTTTCAGTTCGTCCCCAGACAGATATATGCCATGGAACGAAACATTGAATGCTACTGTATCTAGTCATGACCCAGTCCGGATCGACAATGTCAGGATCACCAACCGTCATAAAGGCTAAACATGTGCAGCCGGACCGGGACTCAACCCCGGGACCCTTTGGTTCTTCCGATCTTCGGACTACCTTTCCGATACTCTAGCAACTGAGCTAATTGGTCGGACGTGGTTGGACTATAGATCTACTACGTCAATCTGTCTGTTAGATAGCCTCTATTAGATATGTACATAAACTGTGATGCGGTATACTTTCTGTTCGAACTACCCAGCTTCCTTACGGATCCCTACCAATATTTTAACTAAAATCTATATATATTGGATTTTAAACTTTTTCCCCGAATATACATTTTCTAACTCAATTGATTGATAGGCATAGTCTAATCATTATTATGATACAAGTATGTTTGAGAAAAGTACAATATTTTCACAACACAGAAATTCTGTGTTTCCTACATGACACATTATATGAATGGTGGTCCATTTTCAGAATATTTCAGTTGTTACATCAAATTTAGTGAAGTGTGTCTGTGGGTGTACGTGTGTCACGGGGTCCGACGTTATTCTGAAAATGCACCAAAATTCATCAAATGCTATGTAGGAAAGTAATTTATTTGATTCACCGTTCTGGATGTTCAGCACTAGCTGTGCTCAAGATAGTTTCTACATCTACATTTTAAGAATCTGAATGCCGTATTTGACCATAATGTTTCTGTCGGTGGTAGAAAACTAGTGAAATGATAGGACAGTGAGAAGCATAGATCGAGTGAAGGCAGAAGAAAGGTAAAGTTTCCCAAAATGTGTTTATCACCTTCAAATCTGAACCACTCTGTAGGTGCAGATCCAACCGGATGACCGGCACGGCCTCGGACTCCTAGTTACAGTTACACTGGCATAGGAACATTTCATTTATATGTGGTGAGTGGCAAACTCAAACTTTGTTAAACATAAAACAGTAATGAAGCACCAATAGTGCTGCGAATACCGGATTGCGAATTCAACGGACAGACAAGCAGACGGAAATGGCCAAACTATACGCCTGGATTTCGCTATACAATCCGGCTAAAAAGGAAAAAAACAACAGAAAAAAACCCTGTACATTCTGGTGGAGTCTAAACTCGACCAACCGTTATTGTTCGGGGCGCGTGTATTAGCCGCTTGTATAAGCCAAAGGTTTTTCAGCAAGTACGAGTAATTTAAAAAAACGTAATTACATTATATATCATTGGAACTGACTAAACCATACAACATAGGGTAAAAATACGTTTTAAACCCGAACATGATACTTCCCCCCACCCCACACGCCAGTCAAATTATTGGGAGCTGTGGAAGGAGGATGTTCCTACCCCTGTGAGTAACATCTTGGGGCCTAACCATCTTATGATGGACCTCGTGTTGTTCTAAATAATTATATTCACTTAGCTACTGGTTAAATAACTTTTTTCATAATTGACCATTGTCACACAAACGTCACTGTGCCTCTGGCGTTAAAAATATGCGATGGCCGAGTGTTGAACATACTTGCCTCTCGATACAGAAGTCTCGGGTTCGACTCTCGCTGGGGTCACGTTTCAGGAATCGAAATTAAATTACATTTATACCGTATACGGGCAAGATAGTTAAAGGTACTGTGAAAGTATGCCATCCTTCCTCGTCGATTTCCGTCATTCGGCATCACTATTGGATCCAATCCGAATACGGAAATCTGCGCTAATAATACAATGTTTGGATGTCGACGGCTATAATAGCCCTTGCTTTGCACAGCTTAAATGGGGATTTGTCCAGTTTGAGTAATAAACTTTAAATTTCAAACTGTGAGGATACTGTTTACATGTAAACAAATACTCGTGATTCACTAGCCTAATACACTGGCTTCTATGCAGTTTTTTTATTCTATGTTCTGGGTAACTGTAACTCGTCAATATGAAAAAATTGAAAAAAAAAGGATTATACGTGTATTTTAACACACTACGAGATTTACGTGCATGTGTTCAGTACGGCCCATACGGCCCATTCGTACAAACTCTGTCAATTTCAGATAAGTTCAGAATCAATCGAGATGTTGCGGAAGTGCGTGAAAGTAGGTGTAATGGTCAGGTTCTCAAAGATATCCCAACATATTGTTGTTTTGTTTTATCAAATATACACCTATATCAATGGTGTGACCCCGCCCCACCCCACCCCATCCCCCAACCATCCCCCACCCCATCATCACCACCACCGAATGTTGTTTTTTTGCGTTTTGTATTATTTGGATTTTAACATTTAAATTTGAACGCAATATGTACATATAAAACAATTTAGATTAAATTCAGATAAACAGATGAAATGTCAATAAAAAGAAAACTGAAATGAGGTCACAACAAAAATAAATGCTAGATTCTCATCCCCTCCCTCCCAAATTTCTTTAAAACCACAGCATTTTTGAATTAAAACTGATAAAAAAAATCACACCATGCCCTAATTTTACCACCCCCCACCTCCCAACCCCACCCCACATTGTTTTAGCCTTTTTTCTGATGGTATATACTGGCTATATGATTTATTATTGTCTGAAAATTCGAATAGTGTAGTGCGCTGGTCTCCGGCAGCTCTTTTTTTTTATTATAAACTGCGTATTAAATTTTTTTTTTTTTTTCTTTACTTTTTATGTTGAAATCTACCTTATCTAGTTTACTTTATATTTAAAAAGAAGATAATAAATCACTTTAATTATTTTGGTTTGTTATATCTCTCTAATATAGAGAAAAAAATGTGTACTTCCACATGATAGCTTCCCATATCATGAGAGAAAAAAAAAAGTGGGGGGGGGGGGGGGGGTGGGGGAGGGTTTGCACGCATGTGTAAAGTTTGACCAGGTAAAAATATGAGGTTAACAATTTTTTGAAGTATGAACAGTTCTCAAGTAAAAATCTCCATAATTTGCATTATCCTCTCTGTGATTTAAATAATACAAAAATATTTGACCATTGACCAGTGTTCCTCAAACATGTTCAGATCATTGTTCTTAAGAGCTATTTTTTGATTAATTTCATACATAAATGTTAAGCTTTTCTGTAAGTTATCAAATGATAATTTTTTTCCTAGACATCTGCTTCTGTATATATATCGCTTTAATTCCAGTATTAAGATGTTTTTTCCACAGGACTGAAAGTTTTTGACACCAAAAATCAAAGTTGTTTCATTCAAGTCTATATGTACATGTTTTATTCTTAGTAATTTGTTGATTTCAAAGATTATATTTTGTGTTTCTTGACATTCCCAGAAGATATGTACAATGGTTTCAGTTTCTCTGTTACAGAAGCTGCATAGAGCATTGTTTTTTATCTTTATTTTTGTTAGGTAAGAATTTGTTGCCAAGATTCTATGCAGTATTCTTGTTTGAAGCCATTGTAGATATGTGTCTTTTGTTGTTTCAAATGGTAAACTGTAGACAATTTCCCATTCATTTTCATTCATATTATAAATGTCATTCCATTTTTTTTGGCTGGTTGGTTTGTCTGAGTTATAATTTAAGATTTTGTAAAAATGACTTGCTCCTTTGCAATGTTTTGTAATATAACTTAAATTTATTGGTGTAAATGGGGCAATACATTTTGTTGTTTTCACTTCCATGTTGACATTTTTATTCTGATAATTTTTAATTGCAATACAAATACCTTGGTGATGCAGGAAATTTACTTTAATATTGAATTTTTCTTTAAAATCATCAATTGAAAGCAACTTTCCATTATCATTCACTATATCGTTAACATACCGTATTCCCTTGTTAAACCAGGATGCCATAAAAACACTTTGCTTGCCTAATAAAATGTTGTGGTTATAGAAAAGCGGCATTTTAAAAAAATCTTCAAATGAGTTTATGTTACATTTATTTATCATTTCAACATATGATTTTAAAACATCTTTCCAAAAGTTATTTTTAATTGATGATGCTATTTTTTCTGGATAATGTTTCCCACATGAATACAGTTTAATTTTATCAAAATAGCAGTCACATAGGTTTTGCCAAGTACCATCACTTATTATCATTCTTCTAATCCATGTTATTTTAAGTCCTGTTATAAAGGATTGAAGATTTACCATATTTAATCCTCCCTCTGAGTACTGTTTGACAATAACTGTACTTTTAATTTTTGCATGTCCTTGCCACAGGAAATCATATAGTACATTGTTAATCTCTTTTACAGTATTAATATCTGGGTTAGGAAGGGATATGAAAAGGTGGTTAAAAGCTGGTATTAACAATGTTTTAATAACAGTAATTCTTCCCAGTGGTGTTAACTGACGTTTTTTCCAGTGTATTATCGATTTCTTTAGCTTTTCAACCTTTTGCTTATAATTCAAATACATCATTTTTTCAAGGTCAATATGGAAGTTTAAACCTAATAATTTAAAAGAGGTTGTACCCCATGAAAGTTTCCATTTTGTTTTTATCGACTTTGTACTATATTTCATTGAACCTATCCAAATAACTTCAGTTTTATCAAAATTAACTTTCAGCCCAGAATATTTGGTAAATTGCTCTAATTCATTTAATGTTTGGTTTAGCGATGTATCGGATCCGTCCAGTAGTATCGAAGTATCATCAGCAAATTGAGACAGTTTGTACTCTGTATTTCCTATTTTTATACCTTTTATTTTTATATTATTTTTTAATTTTATTGTCAATATTTGTGTACCGAGGATAAACATATAAGGTGATAAGGGATCGCCTTGACGGCAACCGCGGCCAATATTGAGGGGTGAAGATAAAAAACCATTTTGTTGTACCATAGATTGTGCGTCGTTATAAAAAGTTTTTATCCAATTTTGTATTGATGGACCCAATTTGAAAAATTGTGAAGCCTTTGAGATAAAGTTCCAAGATAAGGTGTCGAAGGCTTTTTCAAAATCAACCAGAAGGATGAGTCCTGGTATACTCTTTTCTTCTACCAATTGCATTATATCATAAAGTAATCTTGTATTTTCTCCCATGTATCTCCCTAATAAAAATCCAGTTAGGTCATTATCAATTAATTTACATAGTACTGATTTAAATCGTTTTGCTATAGAGCCTGATGCTATTTTATATACAGTATTTAATAAAGTAATAGGGCGCCAATTTTTTAGGAATTGTCGAGGCTTATTTTCTTTAGGGATGCAGGTTATAATGCCTTGTCTTTGTGTTATTGACATTAGGCCACTATCAGAGCCACAATTTATTGATCTTACCACAAAATGTCCTATTTTTTTCCAGAAGACTTTAAAAAAATTTGCCGAATATCCATCACTCCCAGGACTACGGTCATTTACCATATTTCTTAATGTTTCTGATGCCTCTGTAAATGTTATTTTACCTTCTAAATTTTCAGATTCTACACAGGATAATGTTGGAGTGTTTACTGTATTTAGTTCCTCTATCAAGTTGATATCCTCGAGATTACTATCATTGTTTAAGTATAATTTTTGATAATATTTTTGTGTTTCTATTAAAATTTCTTCTTGTTTATATATTTTTTCGCCATTTTCCTTTTCAATATTGGACACAGTTTTATTTAAAAAGTTTTTTTTTCTAAACTGCAGAAGAAGTTTGTAGGTTTTTCCCCATCTTCCACCCATTTTGCCCTAGCTCTTAACATATTTCCTTTGAACTTCTCTTTCCTTATATTACTTAACTCTGTCTTTAAATTATCTAATTCTTCTATATTCTGATCACTTAGTGAATTTTCCAAATTATTTATGTTATACATTATATCTATTTCTCTTTTGTCTCTTGTTTTTTTCTTGTAACTACTATATGATATTGTTTGTCCCCTTATTTCCATAAGAAGAGTCTCTAAAAAAAGTTGATCATTTATTTCAAATTGAATTTCATTATTAGGAACACTACTTAGGTTATCATTGTTATAGACAAGTACAGAATATTGTTTTTTTATTTACTCAATTTTTGCATTTATCATATTTAAATAATCAATGTCAGTAAGTAATGAGTTATTAAATTGCCATAGTCCTTTACCATGCTCTATATTGTTAAGATTAAGGCTAAGACCCACAATTGAATGATCGTATTTATAGCTTGTTTCAATTTCAGTTTTTCGAATATGAGGTAATAGATCTTCCGTGACAAGAAAAAAATCTAGTCGAGCTTGTTGCAAGGGTTTTGTACGTCGCCATGTGAATCTCTTTATCTGTGGGTTATTTTCTCTATATGAGTCATAAAGCTGTTTTTCATTCATAATTTGTAAAAGAGTATCTCTAGCCTTTTTACTATTAGTTGTTTTGTAATTGTAATAGTCCAACTGGGGGTTCTGAACAAGATTAAAGTCCCCACATATCAGATAAGTATCGTTCCCAATATGTTCAACTATTTTAAAAATATTTTCATAAAAATCAGGTTGGTCCGTATTTGGTCCATATAATGAAACTAGTGTAAAACGTTTTGATTCGAGTGTTATATCTAGGGCTAAAAAATTACCGTCTTCATCTTTTAGTTCATTATGCACTTCATATTCTACATTTTTACTAAATAAAATTGCTACTCCTCTGGAATTTGATTTGGCAAAACTAAAATAACAATTGCTATTATTCCATTGTGAATATATAAACTTCTGTTGATCTTCTGTAAAATGAGTATCCTGTAGGCAGTATATATGGTATTGTTTCTCTTTTAAAAACTTAAAAACATCAACTCGTTTTTGATTACCATTTAAGCCACGGCAATTTAGCGATAATATTTTTATATCATTAATACATAAGTGGGAAGGGAGATAACCATGACTGCCATATCAATAAGAACATATCCTGAACTGGCCAGTTAACAATATGCATGCTGCAAGAGGGGGTGGGGTTGGGGATGTGGGGTGAGTGGGAAACAAGTGCTTGTTTGTAAAATAAATAAATAAGTGAACCACAGGTTTTATAAGAAACAACAACTGAAATTTGTCAAAACAACTTTCCTTTGCAATCTTACTATAAAAAGGGCTTTTATATAGTTCCAAGTTACTGGTTCTAAATTGATTAAGACAAAACAGATGGAACAAAAACGGGTATAATTCATCCGGAAAATAAAAAGACTTATAGAATATAATTTTGTCTTTCCGTATATCATTATAGCATATCATAATATGTCAAAAAAAAGTTATAATATGTCAAAATTAATTAATTAGGTATATTTTTAGCGAATGAACCCATATCTATGTATGTAAAAGCAAAAAACAACAACAACTGGTGTTATAAGCCGTAACAGGCCCTACACTGTACTATACAGATACAACCAAAAATATGATAATAGGAAGTATCACTCACCCATTTATCTGTCCCGTCCACACAATAAAAATATATGAGAAAAAAAAAAAAAAAAAAAAAAAAAAATATATATATAAAGGTTGCCACAAGTTTATGGTTTTAAGGCAATTGTCAATCTGATTCACCGGTAAAATGCGTATTAAATTCTTAGTGGTGGGGGAAAAAAGGACCCAATTCTAATAATATATAAATTACTGTATTGTCAAAATTATTGATGGAAATGCTGGAAACTGGAGCCCGATTAAGATTTTTAGTCATTTATTTATTTATTTATTTATAAATAAATGATCATCATTATTTGTCTAAATATGTATCAGTACTCCTGAAGTCATGATTAAGGGATAATAAGAATACTCTTACTTTTCTGGTTAAACAATAAAAGATGGTAATAATTTAGGTTAGAGAACGGACTGATTAACCAACCAAATTACCAATTCATGAATGACTCAAAACTCAAGATTAGTCGAAGAAAAAAAAAATATATATATACAGAAAAAAAACTTAAACTATTACACAAGAACTTACAAATACTACCTTTTACAACAAAATTAACATACAATAACTAAAACTCCTATCACACTAGTATGAAAAATCTTGTTTACAAACAATTTATAGCATTAATGTTTTAACCGCAATACCATGCTTGAGTAAAACAAGAAGTATAATCTTGTATCTACTGAGTACATTGACTAATACGGGTTACACCCCTTTTAATCATAAAAATCACTGACCGTCAAATAATCAGTCAAATAATCAATTGTTAGGGAGAGTTAATAAAGTACAAAAGTATACACCAAGCATCACAGTTATGTACCCGAAATAAATGTTGATGATATCAATAAATAATGTATACAAAAAATAGTTCTTGACATCGTACACAAAAATTGCAAAACCTCTGTGAATGTACTAAGTATAATTTCTTATTTACTGAATACATTAAATTCACGTGTTTACTGAGTACAATGACCACTGTTATTTACACCACTTTAGTCAAAAGGGTCGAGTTTTGAAAGCGTCCACAATATGATTTTATTCGTAACTGGATTATAAGGATATATCTGCAAATTTGTGGAATAAAGCACTGTTGCTAAGCTACATAAGCAATATGGCCGCTTGCCACACGTGTTGATGTATGATTTGCGTTGCATGTTTGTTATGAAGGTTTTATCACTTATCACTGCTTTCACGTAAATAAACTATAGATGGAGCAATCGGCTAAGATAACTTTGATTTTGAATGCAAATTCGTTTTGGCGGGAATCTGACGCGCGTCACGCTAGTATGACGTAGCCAGTATTACATTCGAGTCATCCTGCGAAGCAGTGTACGAGATGTTGCGAATGGATGGTCTGGAGTAAAGCCAAAAAGCTTCTTTAAAATTTGTGACATCAAAACGAGGTGTGTACAAAACAAAATCACCGTCCGCTGATTGGTCAACTTCAGTTTGTTATTGGAATCACCCCCTACGTCACAGTTTGTTATGGGAATCACCCCCTGCGCCAGGATGACGTCAAAAACAATCTCTACCCAGCGTACACTCGTTCCTCATTTGACTCTGTCAACGTCAAAGGCAGTCTTCACGCAGAGTTATCGTTCCTTGCACTCACATATATCTCTGCTAACTACTAAATTACAAGATTTTGGTAAAACCTGTTAAATTGGAATATGTTTGCCTGAAACTTATTTATTTCTTGTGTAAATATAATTTTCAGAATATTTGCAAATTAGATGTTGCAAGATTTGAAATAATGCATGAAAACAATTCAGTTTTAATCGGGACTATTTTATTACAAAATAATACGTACTTAGGTCTCCTCAATCGAAACGCATATGTAAACATTTCAAATCGAAGCTCGATAGCAGAAAATTACTAAAAAACATTAACTGACATAAATAAAAATTGAAATTGTATAAAATAGGTCTATATTTTATCCTTGCAAATCACGCAAAAGAACTTATTATAAACAATGTCATAACATTTTTGAATAATCACGTGACCTAACCGTTCGCCCTACTTCCTTTGACGTTGACAGAGTCAAATGAGGAACGCGTGTACTCTGGGTAGAGATTGCGTCAAAGGAAGTAAATCCCACCCATTTTTCTTCATTAATTCAGATGAAATCACTATGCAATGGCATACAATTGTAATTTAACACATTAATTTGGTATTTTGTTAGAGATAATGGTGTAATCCACTGAAATATATACTATTCTGGTGTGTGATTCAGTTTGTCTTGCTGTTGCCCAAGACTTGATTTTATTGTATACTTTCATATTGTCCCGTTTAGTTTGCATTGATATTGCACCGGAACTTTTTCTCGTGCTTGCTAAGAACCGCGAAATAGAAATAAGGAACTACTTTTAAATAAAATAACGGAATCCTTCCTATAGTGTCAACAAAAAATACGTGTTTGTTCAACCTTTTATGGCAGAAATTGATAAAATAATGGAAATGGTCACTCACCCACTGTTTTTAACGTTATCGAATGATAAACAAACTTTAGAAAATCGCTTGATGTTTTTAATGACGTCATCCTACGTCGACGTCGTTTTCGCGCAAAATAACCATCCACACAAAATGAAACTGAATGACAAGATAGGAATTCCATCAAAAGCTATAAAAATAATTCAAATACAATGAAAAGTGATAGTCATACAATTAACATTGATCTAAAACAATATGAAAGTATACAATAAAAAGGTTATTGAATTTGTAAGGCTAATTATTACTTGGAACTCGTTGTTTTGGCGCAGGACGACTCGCAAGCTTGTCGTCCTTTGCCAAAACAACTCGTTCCAAGTAATATTTAGCCATACAAATTCAATAACCTATAGTATTAGTTGCCTATACAACTGATACAGGCATATGGGGTAGGCTTAGCTTTTGAGTCATTACTTCAATTTTGCCTCTTTTTTTCTGTCATTTTATAGCCAAACTGTATATTTTATTGGACATTGTGCATGTAAATGTGCTCCAAAGCAGGCTTATGGTCTATTTTGTGCCTCAAAATTGTTGGAATTTAACAGAATGTCTGTTTCTTCATGAACAATGAAGAAATTTCATGCATGAGTGATTTTGACATCTACACCTCACTTTATGTGTATATTTTAGTTTGGTATATAAAAGGCAATGTTTGAAAACTTTACTTGATGGAAATATACCAAACGGTTAATTTATTTTGGCATTTTTTCTAGTTTTGTATAACGCGTCTTAAAATCCTTGATTTCTATTAGCCGAATGGTTCTTTGCATGCAGGAATTAAATAGAAAAAATAATAGGTCCTTGAAAAAGCATCTGATTTTCCATTCGGTCAACCTTATTGGTCAGTTGGATGTATTCGATAACTATTTTTGAAAAATGTCGCGACTCATTTAGGTGTCAGACCAATCAGGAAGTACTTCCGGGTCGTAGGGTGCTGAAATAGTTCCTTGAAAGAATCCAAAGTTTCTAGTTTGCATGTATTTTCCCCAAGATTAGTCTCTATTTCATTGTTAAATCTAACCTGAGGTTAAAGTAGTATGTCTGTTGTCATGAATAGTAAGTATTTTACTGTGTTTGTCAGGATTATTTCTTTGGAGAGTATGAGCACAGAGGTTAGGTAGAGATGTGGTTTTGACAGATGTTTATTGTGGTTTTGACAGATGTTTATTTCAAAATAAGCATAGTGTGAATGAATGACGCGAAATGTTGAAAAACTGATTCGGTGTTTTATTCCAGATATGGGACCGTTTGCTAGCCAAATTTGTTTAAAACCCAGAATAAAAGTGTATTTAAGCGAACGAATGTTGTGGAACTTGTTACTGATCTCCAAATATAGCCTATATTGCATTGTGGTCAATGTGCTGATTTTCACCGGTCTGACACCACACATACCATTGGAAGTAATGTTGCGCGTAAAATCACGTGCACTTTGAAGTAGCGGTCAAAATGCGAGTCCAGACGCTCGCTACCGCTCGCAGTAAGCATGATAGAGACTTCAACATTTAAATAATTACAACACGAAGTTATCGTTGTCGTCAACCTTTAGCAGTGTTATTATAAGTAGATTCATATCTTATCAGTTTCCTTAAAGCTACAGAGTCTCTATTTTAACTGGTAATAACTCATGAATATGAATGAGTCACGAGTGAAGTAGTTTCAATAGTCGGTTTATGTAATATTTATAGCATATATTTTCGAGTATATGCGATGTATACTGCTTCTCGAGGGCCGCAGGCCCGAGAGTGCAGTATTAACCGCATACGAGAAAAATATAAGTATAGCACTTAGAAGATCTTGTATATATGCATCTAAAAAGGCCTATACAGCCACATTGAAAGTATGCAGATGCCGTAGCAACAAGAGAAGTCCAACAGGAAGAGCAACATTTACAGAATACAGTCACTCCAGCAAGTATTACAGTCACTCCAGCAAGTATTACAACGCAAAGGTGATGCAAAAAGTACATCACAAACACATTCAGTAAAAAAGCACATCACAAACATATAAGGCATTGGAACGGTCAGTGGCAAAAGGGACCAAAAGGGAGTTTAAACCGGTTCAAGGGTGCACCAAACCTCACTCTTACCCTGTCATCATCCCTAAACAACAGGACAGTGTTAATAAAAATAATCCCCGCCGAGTTAACCCCTTACATAAGAGAAAGCGTAGATAGATGTTATAAGAAAAAACACAGAAATGTTCACGTATATAATATGTCAAAAAATAAGTTAAACCTAAAAAGCTAATCTCATATGTACTCGATGACTTGTCCGAAGTCAGAGTAAGGGGAACCCCGTTAAGGGCACGACAAAACGGAGTCAAGGGCATTCATCAAACGGTTACCGCCTTAAAGGATTTAGGAACAGGTTGTCATAGAGACCACCACCCGTCCGGTCGATGCACAAACAAAGAGGAAAGCAAAGTTGAAAACTGTAGAAGGGTCCACAACTAAGCATGTAGTGCGCCGCAGAATACTTCGGTCAACTCGGCTACAAGATCTGGCAGAACGAATTAACTGAGAAACATACACGCCATAAGAAACAGTATTGTGGATAATTAACAATATCGAAATCATTTCTCTTATTATAAATTTTAGTTATTACTACTCCATTTTCAATAGAAAGATGTAAATCAAGAAACGGAGAGACAGAATCCGAAACGTTAGCTTTATTGCTTTAGTTCTGGAGTATAAATGTTAGGAACCATAGAAGAAAGGAAAGGATTATCCAAATTAAGTATATCATCCAGATAGCGTGAGGTGTTATTAAAAGCTTCTATGACATCAGCTTGTGTATCTGGAGAAAGTCCTAACATAAAATCACTTTCGTAGCAATATAAAAACAAATCTGCGACAAGGAGTGCACAGTTAGTACCCATAGGAATGCCAACGGTTTGCCTATAAACGGTATGTAAAAACACACCATTAAAGTTCTCCGGTCATGTTTTGATTCATGAACATGTTTATGTTTATTTAAATCGAAATCAATACGCAACAATAGATATTTACAATTCACACATTGCAATATCTGTGAAAAGCGAGAATAAGATTTTAGTTGATGACGTAGAAAACTTTGAACGGGTAAATTAATCCACAGGTAAATGTATTTATCAATTATCTGGCAATAGTTGTGCAGCTATACCATTCAGATTTACCTCATTTCCCGTGTAGTCACGCAGTGGTACAAGTAGTATATATAGTATCTACGTCATGCAAATAATACTTATTTTTATATACAACTTCTAGCGGTTTTAAATATATGTTTCTCTCCGGGACTATCAATAAATGTTCATATGATGTTTAAGAGTTAAATTTGTTAATTGATAATACTATAAAAAGGGTGGCCATTCATCTTTAAAAGTACGATAAGACAATATTGAAGACAAACATCAAACGCTTCCGTCATTTGAGGATTTAGGTAGACATCATAATTGATGTCATTGCTGACCATTTTTTACGACATTCCTCTTAATTTACGTATACATTCCAGAACTATTGTTTGTATCAACCTCCTACCGTGTTTGTGTCTGTAATATATGCATACTGTACTCACTCTTGCCGGTGGCAACATCTTTCGGCTCATACAATCGTCATGACAATGCATGCATGTATTCTATACAAAGAAAAGTTCCACACAATTTATATACCGCAAATCAATTGGGAAAAATATAAAAATATAGCTAAGAAAATTTATAATTTACTAACTTTACCTTCTGGTGAAACGCTTACTCATTATGTAAAGTCGTTGGTCCCGTCCGTTCAGTATCAACAACCCCAGAATCTGTATTG